>WYDI02041660.1:0-86219 GCA_009867235.2 Psittacus erithacus
GAACACCCTCCAACTTGGCGGGCTGCCCAGAGTGGGCAGGTGGGTTGGATACAAGGGTCTCATCCTTCTTGGGAAGCGGGTAGACTACCTGGTGCCTTAACGTGACATATATTGCCTGAATTAAATCCCTGGTTTTAAAAGCACTGCCTTTAGAATAGTTTCTGAAGCTGGAAGGCAGCAAAATGTCTTGCCCTTGTTGCCTGAGCTGCAGATTGTCTGACCCAATTCCTTCATTCCCATTAATGCTCTTTAAATCCTCCCTGACACCTGGATGAGCCCTTTCACTTGCCACTCACACAAACTATAATCTTATGGTATCCTTGTAAGCTCATCCTCTCAGGCTCCTTGATAAGTCTTTTTCACTCATCTGAACACCTCCAGAGTAATATAAAAAAACATATGCAAAATCTACATGGATAACACACACACGATTACACACAGCTTGCCAAATTTAAATGTGCTTGCAGGTTAAATCCTTCATATATAGATGTAATACTGTTTGCCTGAAGTCTATAGGCCGTTTCCTATTGGATTTGGTCAAAATTATGAGAGGTCAAATTCAGGACCTCAACAATAATACCTGAGAGTTCAACTTGAATGGTTGCACTGAGGTTTGAAATTAAGCCCACCATAAAACAGACCAAGTTTGGTGACTTCTGAAAGTATCACAGCTCAGTATAGTGCAAATCTTTTGCATGCGTGAAGTCAGAAGGCCAGATTCATAACTTCCCTTGCAAATAACCATAAAAAGCAAAATTGTTTAGCACCAAACGGGTCTCCTGAAATTTGAGGACAATTATTTCTTAGGAGAAATTAAAAAAGAGTTAAAAAAAAAAAAAGAGAGAGACCATGATAAGGGCTCCTGCAGAGACACGAGGTCAGATTTCTCTCATACCCAGAAGGTGTACTAAAGTAGTACATTACATCAGCACTCCTTCTTAGCCAAACCCCAGCTCCTCAGGCTGTGTTCTGCACACCACCTTCCTGCCCTGGCAGGGAGTGTAGAGTAAAGCCTGTAACCTAAGTCTGTTGTCTGGGCAGTCTTTATGCTCTTGAAATAGTTGATATCATAATAAGAAAATCCTGCTATGAATGTGTAACCTAATAACAGTGTCTGTTTCCATCAAAGGCTTTATGTTTGTCAGTTTTAGCTTGTGTGAAAGATTATCATATCTCTTTTTTAACACAGGCAGTGTGGCTGATAAAGCAAACAACCTTTAAATACATCTGGAAAATGCTCCTTGTCAATAGCAGAGCTCTGTGCTGACAGCTAGGATAACTCCACCTTCTCTTCTTCCTCATCATTGTGGGTAACTGATATTAAGAATTTAGACATGTCAACCAAGAGTAAATACGCAAGTTCAGAAAATTTGCAAATACAATCCAAAACCAACTTCACTACATTACATTATCAACTGTTTTTTCTCCCAGCTGACATGGTTCTTCCCACTCCCATTCCTTTCCTATTTGCGAGAGCACCATGTCATTCACAAGTCATTCCTGAGAAGTACTGGCACAGATTTAGGGCACCCTACTCAAAACATTAAAGACTCCGGCTCTTCTTTGTAAATTCCAAGTCACCAAGTTGCATGAGCAGAGTTTACACAAAATTTTATGAGAAGAAAAGAATCTGACATTCTTTTTCCCAGCTTTGCTGTAGCAAAAACGTTGGGCTCCCCAGCTATTTAGAAATGCAGATCTACGGGATGTTAGCCTACTTAAATACCTGTCCCTCAGACTGGTTTATTAATCTTCTCTAAGCTGTGTGGCAGAATGATTAAAAGGCCTAAACATTATTTCTTCTCTTTGGCATCCCGCTCTTTCCATTTTCTCTACTATCCATGCACTTAGACTACCACACCAGTCACAAGGGATAAAGATAATTCAGTATTATATTTGCATACTGAAGCACCCATATTTTGAGCAAGTGTTTTGCTAAATTGAAGCAACCGCCTATTTTACTAAACCCAACTTCAGTAGGGAAATAAGGATTTCTTAATGAAGTGTCCACAGAGTTAATCATATGAGTTACTGGAATAAAGAATCTTATCATCACCTGGCACAGACAGTATTGACAATGACAAAGCAAATAAATGCATAAGCCTTTAACTTGTCAAAACTGTACCTTTAATTACAGTATCTTTACTTCTACATGGATGAGTACCTAACCTCTCAGACAGCTGAGACTCACAACACTACTCCCAACCTTTTAACACTGGAGATGGAGTGATTTCTTCACCTATTTGCCCAGAAACTATTGGCATTTTTTTTTGATGCTTCGCACGCAGCCAAAAGCCAGTTTTATCACCAATGAGTAAGTCAGGTGAAAAAAAAACCCCAAAACCCCAGAGTAGCTCAACATAACCAAATCTTGATGACAAAAAAAGGAGTTTGCCTATTCACTTGTATTTGCAATGCCGTAGCTGTCAGCAGGACACACACATTTGTGTATGTACTCATACCGAGGCACAGCCACACACGCAGAGTTGCAGGTTGTTAGCTGCTTTTAGCACCCGAGACATACAAGTCCTATTAGCAGGTTATTCATGCCAAGCTTTCTTTCCCCTAACACAGCCAATACTCAGTTATCTCATCAGGATTATCTCCGCATTAAATTATGGAAACTGTCCTCTGCAACATCTCCAGCTCACTACCATGTATTTTTAATTCTTCACATTTCTGAAGTCTGGACTGGCTAGAGTTTCATTTTGTGAATATTAACGTTTATGTATTTTATAAAGATTACTTCCATTATTATCTCCTTTTTCTATTACAAAACATATATTAAAGACAACACTGCTGCTAGTGAGCAGTAATTTTGTGAGCTCATTGAGACTGTACTGTAGAGGTATCCAAAGCCACTCCTGAGATCTCTGCTTTGCGCAGCTGGACAGGGCACATGAAAGGAGGCGTCTGCCACAGGAGCCAGAATTCCTGCTTCAGAGAACCAGGAATAAAGTAGTTTTGTCTCTCTGCCTATGTTCATTACTACAAAAGGAAGGGAGCTACTAAGATGTTTAGCAGTCAAGCTGATTTTCAACTAACCAATATAGTGGGGTTTATTACTAGAAAATTCTGAACCAATGAAACCAACTTATTTCATAGAACAGAGCTGGTTCCAAATGAAGGGGGTTTTAGCACCTGTATGCAATTTCTATGTCCTTGCATTTCTTTGGGAAGCCATTTAATAACTTTTTAATAGATGAAACAGAAAGATCTTCAGGATGCAATTTAATTTTATTCTGACCAGAAAGTTAAAGGGGTTCTCTTTTTGGAGCTGCAACTAAGTTCAAATAGCCTGTATCAAAGTCAATGCGGGAGTTCAGAGATTAACAGTATCCCATTGCAAATGACTAACTAGCTTTTAATCAGTTATCAGGACCCTGTACAGAATGTATACATTGCAGAAATAAAGCAGACCTCCATAGTTTTCCAAAAATTACACATGAACATCAGGTCACTGAAAAAGAGAAAATCTTATTAGCTATGATTGGTATTAAAAGTGGTAAGACTTTAGGCTCAGATGGATTCTGAATACACATCATCAAATATTCAAAACAAAAGTCAGTAGCCTCTTTCAAAAGAATAATGCAGGGGAAAAAAAGAAGTCTTTTTTTGTTAAGCTTATGCATAAACATACATTTGGATGAGGTATTCATATACTGAAAAGATGCACCTGAACATTTTTAGATACTAAAACAGGATTAAAAGAGAAAAAGCTTCTCAGAAATTCTGGTTCAATTAAGTTCAATGTCATTCATTTCAGAGGCAGGGGTCATGTTAAACATGGAATCAATGAAGACAAAAAATATACTCATGAAAGCTGGCAGAGAAAGAAAATAAATTAAGTAGTTCACCATTTAGGGTGGGACCTCACAGACAAAATTAAAATACATATAAGTAGCAAGACGCTAAACAAACTGCAGTAACTGGCATATCATAGACACAATTCATGGGTTGTGTTACCAAGGAGATAATGTTAATAGGGAAGAAACAAGAGAGTAGGACTGGAAAGAAATAACTATTCTTTCTGCCTTTCATATCAGCTGTGTTTGTGTATATGGAAGGATAAATAATCTATTTTAAAAAAAAGAAGTGAAAAGCAAAGTGCTATTTTAAATGTAGTTACTGAAAAGTTAAAGCTTTAGCTCAGCATAAAGGTTTTGCAAAGAAATCAGATCAGGCCAGAGGGCTGGTTTGCAGTTTTGTCCTTTTTCTCTGAATACCTTTTCTATATAAGAAGATGAGTACAAACAGTTTAACAACAAGCAATGTTTTGGCAAAAATAATGGATGCACCAAGCTCCAAGTACTTCCTCATGTCCCCACAAAGTGACAGCTATAGTATTAGTGTGCTCAGCCTGAGGATTTTCTAAACAATCAGCAGCTTTAGGTACACTCCCAGCATAAGAAAGCCTTCACACTGCAGCAATGAAACCCTAGTATTTCTCAGTTCTGGTAACTAATTGTTAAATTACTATATTTATTTAAAACACAGACTCAATGAAATGGCCTGTTGAAAGCCGTTTAGAGATATTTCAGCTTCAAATACATACATGCCTTTTCAGACTTTTTTTTTTTTAACAGACATTAAAAGCAATGATTTTGATTTAAGAAGGATTTCTTATCCAATAGGTGGTGCTAGCACGTTCCCAGTTATCTAAATACCTGACATAAGTATTTCTAAAAAGAAAAGATAAGACAAAAAAAGAAAATCCACTAAGCAGAACCAAACCCAGGATCCTGTCACTTCCAGGTTTCTAAACTACACTTACATTAAATATCTTCAAATTGTTGCTTTGCTTCAAAATGAGTGAGTTTTTAATTTAAAAAATTCTCCAATGTTTTCAGCAAAAACGTGTCTGACAACATCAGCTTCTATGTGGCTGCAGGCATGTGTACCAGCGAACAGCTACTCTGCTTTCAAGTTTCTGCTGCTATTTCAAATGCCCATCCTTCCTTAAAGTGAAAGGGAATTTGATATTACTACAAAACTTGATCTCTAGCCTACTAAAATCATATCATATGCTTTCTTTCAAGGCACCAAATTTTCTTTTACTCTTCCAATTGCAACATATTGAAATGGGAACTGGCTTCTTGAGGGACACACAAGCAAGAGAAAACTAGTATCCAATTCACTTATTTTCTGATATTCTCATTTTGTTCATACATCCTCCAAGAAATGAAAAGTACATGTTATGTAGGTAAGAGTAAGGTATGCCTTCATGTAAGCTGTGTAACACACATGAAATAGACAATTCCGGTTTGCATGAAATAAGAAGGAGGGATAAAAAAATACTGACACAAGTTAGAGGTAACACCAGTTTGTGGCAAAATAATCTGCAAATGATTGGATTAAAACCAAACAAAAACCCCAAACCATAACACCTTGGTAGTTGAAAGAATAAAACCAGATGTCAAAATACTTATTTTCAGAATAGAATATTTCAGCTTGTCATTAAAATGTATTTCATCCAAGAAAAATTAAAATCAAGCCTACAATACATATAATACAATATTATAGAATCAAAGGAGTTTTGCTGTTGGTTATTGAAGTTTTGATATTGGATGTTATTCACCTAGTCATTATGAAATATATACAAAACTCCATTCTTCATATTCTTGCTAGTTTTCACATTTTTTCAGGATTCAGTTTGACACCTAAGTACAACGTCACAGAACTCAGTGGAGGCATTTTTGTGACTAAACTATGGCTTTCAGTCTCTGTACACAAAATTGTCATTTCTCAGACTTTCATTATGAAACAGGGGGAAAAGTCCTGGATTTTCTTAGGTACTAAGTAAATGAATAACACCAACACAAAGGCAAGCACAATGCATCACACGAAGTACTTTGATAATTTATTTTCCAATGTCATTTATAGCGTTAGTTATTTACGATCATATTTCATAATGTAATAGTAAATGTCCTTTGGCGTATTTTTAAAAGCAATGAAGTCTTGAGTAATAAACAAACCTCACTGCAGCATTCTGCTATTACATTTTTTTTTTAATGTTGCAGAGAAACCATTGTTTTTCTGTGGGCAAATTAGCAGAAGGTGTATTAGTAAAGTTCCTTGTATCATCTAAGGGCATTCTTATCTTCCTACACTGCTTTAGGTTCAAGGGTTTCTGAGTATCCTTGAATCATCAGCATCACAACACCTCCCAAGTAGGGAAGAGATTAAAAAACCCCAGCAAAACAACAAAACCTACATTATTCATCCATTTCTGAAGCCACTCCCACTCAAATTTGGTGAAAAGAGAGCATTTGTAAAAACACTAAAAGATAATACGTGACCATGTATCCAGCCAAAAGAGCGATTCAGAAAAAGGAATGCATTTCCCAAGGTTAGAGTGGTTATCATTCACAATCTTACAAAGAACTGCAATTCATGGTCACTAACAGGTTGAACGCTGTAGCTTTCCAGCTACTATTCATGAAGCTTAATGCCAATACCTAAGCACATGCTGGTATCCAAAGATACCAGGACTGGCAGGACTCCCAGTCCTGCCCAGTTAAACTGCTTCTCGCCTGTAGCCCCACATCCCCAGGTCCTACCTGCTCACCCCGGCAGGAATCAACTCTGCTGAAAACCAGCACAGCTCTCCCATAAGTTCAGCTATCACCCTGATCTGACTCACCACAGAGCTGCCAAAACAATAAGCACTGGCCCAAGAGATGTGGCAGAAATGCATAGTCAGAAGCAAGAAAGGGCAGCTGTACCTCTTTGGTGAGGCTGACAAATTATCCTTGAACCACAGTTTTGCTTTCGTTTGTCTGTTATCCTCAAACAAAGCAAAAACCCTGCAATATTCAATCTCTCCATACCCCCGTGATCCTTTTTTTTTTTCTTTCCCCCTGTTCAGTGTTTCTTCAAGTTTGGAACATACTGTGACACTAACACCACTATTCTAGAACAACATGCATCCTGATCTCTGATACACTCCCCAGCTGCTGTGTACCTACTCAGCCACTTCTGGGCAATAATAACAATTCTCCAACACCATGGAAAGCAGAACTACCTTCCTTATAGCCATGAATTATAATTCATACAAGGATCTGATCATCTGTAAATACAGGAAATCTGATCCAACAATATTACACACTGAAGTTGTGTGCTGGTAGAAATGCTGCAAAGTTACCAGACTGAAACAGCTTCCTTAAGTATTCCAAATAATTTCCTTCAGGATTTGAAAAATACTGGCAGTATTTTTTAATACAAAAAAAACCCCAAACCACCAAAAAACCCATCCCTATTTGACACAGGTAGAAAAAGAAAAGTTCAATACATACTGCTTCTGTGTTGTTCATATTTCATTCTTTGCACAGCTGTAATGGCTCTAGCTAGCTTATGCTGAGTGGGCAGACATCTTTCAGATGTTCCCAATAGCCTGAAACTGTCCCAGAGGCATTTTCAGACCAAAGCCCTAAAAATGGGCTGGTATTTTTATTGTTGCAGAAGAAGGAAGGTCCAGCAGCTTCAGTGCCAGTCAGAGATCAAGGACATCAAAGACACATTTGTCTACTACACCAGAGCCTCTCTGTGCAACTCTGCTCATTTTCTCTGCTGTCTCTAAAACAAACAGTATGATAATGCAAACCTGAGAATATCCTTCACATGAAATACTGAGAGCAAAAGTTGCTACCATTGTACAGCAGGCATTTTGCTCTTTTATTTTTCTTCCAAGTTATTGGTAACAACATTTTTCCAGAACCCCTTCCTCTTCAGATTATCAGAGTAGACCCTATTACTCTTCTTCAGAGTTGTGTGGTTAACATAAAATGTATCAAAACAGTTAGAATTCTGAATGCCATTGTTAACATGGGACCTACGAATAACCTTGACCCTGGAAAAGCAAGACAGAACACTGCATTTTCAATTACTAATGGCTTAATTAAATTCAGAAATCATACTGTTCAATTCCTTAGACTTCTCTGTAAATCAGCTTTAATACTATTTTGCATAAAGCCCAATTAGGAAACTGAAAATAACTAGTAATGAGTTAAACCCACACTTACATACCACAATTAAAGTGCATCTACTGCAGACACCCCTTCTGCATTACCATAAATCTACAATACAATCATACTCATACAAATGACTTAACAAGAAACACAACTACAACATTCGGTAGTCATGATCATGAATGGCCCCATCGTATCTGTAGAAAGTCCCTGATGTCAATGAGAAATCACAAAGGTCACAGGGTGAACAGACTTCAGATCAGCGGAGATCCAGGTAATGGTGGTCCTGCACCTCCAGGCAGCTGTGTTATCACTCCCTTTGCCTTTTGCCCTCAAGCAGTCCTAATGCACAAACTGTCTTGTCTCAGTCTCTTAATTACTGAGGAAGCTTCAGTCTGCCCAGGCACAACTCCATCCATTGTGGTATTGCTTCACAGGGCAGACGCTTTTAGTGCGTAATTATTCAAAGGCGCTGAATTTCAACAAACCATATTTTTCAAATAGGCTCACTTTGTTAGATGGAAACCCTTTTAGTTTGACTGGCAAGTTGACAACTTGCCTCCCGTCATTTTAATGAGCTACACAGCTTTTGAACAGAGTTTAATTAAAAACATCTATACTACATACATCGCCCTGCAGTTCCTAGTATAATTTTTGGGTCAGATGTACCTATTAGCACTACCTTTGGACAGTCGCAGTTCTTCCAACCAAGTGTACTAAACATTATTCAACAAAAGCTGCAAGAGCCACTAGACAGCAGCAAATCAGGCAGAGTGTTTATTAGTATGTACGGCATCCTCTCCCCCACCCGTTTATTGCATATACAAATGGCTGTGCTGTTAACATTCACTGTGCAGCCTGTACAAAGAAATACTTGTAAATGGAACATAACAGAGGAAAAATATAAGCCTTCCATGAACTAAATATACACCAGAAACACACAGATAACAATCAAAGGCTGCTAACAGGCAAAGCATACGCAGTCCCAATAGGAAGAATACAGGCTATAGAAAACACCCCAGCTCAGAGATTACTAGTCAAAAGCTGTACTCACATGAATGCTCCTGTAGAGGGGTCAGAGAGGGTTGGGAGCTGCTGCTTACCAGATGTCTGTCTTAGGAGTTAAAAAAACCTCATCTCTACATAGAAAAGGAAGAAAACCCACCATTATATCCCACACTGCCCTAGGGAAGGCTGGCTCTTTCACACATCTAATGGCAATGGAGACCACCTGGGCAGCCCTCTGATCCTCAGCTCAACAGCGTGAGTTCCACCTGCCCCAGCACGGATGGAGCCTGTGAGCCCATTCTCAGAGGCAATTTGCTCTTACTAGAGCAACCTGTGTTGGCCAAATCAGCAAAACCTCCTGTGTCCATCTCAACTTAGAAATAAGTCAAGTTTTGCAAGGAACACCCCCCTTTGAAGGTCACTCAAGTGATCTTCTGTGATACCAAGAACCAGAGAAATTAAGACAGAAGTTTCTTCACCCTGATTTTTAGTTCTTTTCCTACCTTACATACTGTGCCATGGAAGGTGGCAAGCAGACCTGCACTTTTATATTTTACTGGACATCAAAGCTAGTGATGTGCTTGTGGAAACCTTGTGAAGAGGCTCTAGTAATAGGCAGCTCTTAACACATAAGAACACAAGAAAAAGTATACACAGGAGAGAGAATATAGATTTAAGCAGAAATTTACTACAGCTTTGGTACCAAAGTCAGAACAAGAGAAAAAAGAGAAATTTCACTGGCTTCTGTGAGAGACTGTTAAAAGACTAGATCAAGGAAACAAAGCCAGTATGGTGATATTACAAAGTTCTTTTTACCTTCTCCTAAGACAGCTGGGATCAGGTCTGTCCTTGCAATCACTCTATCACCATTTTGTTCCTCTTTGTGCAAGGGCTGAGGAGACCTGAAACAATCAGGCCTTAACTCCCCTTTGGTGGATAGGCTCCATAAGGCTTCAGTAATGTCAATACTGGTTTTGAAATAGCCAGCTATATGGCAGGCAAACCAAAGGTGCACTTCTTCATTGGAAGGAGGAAGCAAGCTGCCAGAAAAGATCAATGAGGAATGAAATGTTTCCTGTTAGAGATGTTTACATTTAAGGCACTCTGACCATAATGGAAGTGACTTAAATTGAGACTGACATACACTGAGAAGCAGCAATTCCTCACACAAGAGCCTCACCCTGAGTCTTTGTGTTGAAGACCACATTAGCTGCAAAGTTTCAGATCAGAAACTAAGTTTTTCCCCACCTTCAGAGTGTTCAGAGCTGGGCTTTCAACTTGAAGTAGCTCTTCAGAATACATCTCAGAAAGAGGTGGCACACCATTATGCAGAATGATTGGCATATAAAGATAACGAAGACTTTCTAGCACTTTAATCTTCCACAAAAAGAATCCTGTGCGTGCTTACGCAGGTGCGTTTGCTGTAGGCAGGTGGGTGTAAGAATGCGCGGGTGGCTGTGGGTATATGCAAGCAGGCAAGTATTTTTAGTATAATTACTAAAGAAAATAATTTACAGATGTTTGTCAGTAACACAGAGCATTATTGAAGAATGCCACATAACACTAAAAATGAAAACCCAGCAGCATTGTAAAAAGTGCTAGACATTGAGAAATGATGAAAGCAATCAAACAAAAGCTGCAACTTATCTCTCATCCATATCTTATCCCATATTCAACTTTTTAGCCCCCTAGTTAAAATCATCTGATTGATGAATTTCACTGTCATTGCAGGGGCCGCAGGCTCATCAGTACATGCAACATAATTAGAGCTAAATTTTAGGTTACGTATCAAAAGCAATCAGGCCACATACTGTAAATTCTTACTACTGAAACTGCTAGAAGAAGCAACTGGTAAAGTTGCAATATGTCATAATCACAGCTTCATTAAATCTACCCTCAGTCTTCAGGAGACTGAAACAACATGCAAGTTGAAATTAATCAGTAAGTTGAGGATACAGATACATCCCCTCATGAACTCAAATCCTGAATTCAAAATGACTGATCATGGAAAGAGATACACAAACTGGGTAAGGCTTTTTTGAAGTTCTGACAGCAAAAGTCCATCTGAGTCAGTCAACTAAAAATATAGCTTAAGAAATGGAAGAGGTGTGACTTACTGACAAGTCTTCTCACCCACTCTTTTATAGACTTAGAACATGATAGATAGAAAATGGAAAAACATTTTGGTAAATTGTAATTAGGACTCTGCATACAAATTAGTAATAGAAAAGTGAGGGAGCTCCTGCGATGCAACAGCTCAGGTGTCAGCCAGGAAACACAGCAAGGGGGGACAGAATGAGCCAGAAGAGGCCCCAAAGGAGGAGGAGACAGAAGGAGACTCTCTGGATCCTGCTTCGCCTCCAACATCAACTGTCCTGGTGCAGCACTGATATGAATGGAAAAAAAAGTCTGTTAAGAAAGCTGGGAGTATAAAAGTGAAGGCTGAAGGACGAGGTCTTCCCAGGTTCTCAACACAACTATTTTCCCTTCCCTCTGTTGTTGGTTCTTTGGTTTGGTTTGTTTGGTTTTGACAACTTTTAGGATAGGGCTTTCAAAGCCACCTACTCTGGGACTCCAAATCTCTTTGCTTTGAACATCTCCACCTTGCTGTCTACTTTGTTTATTTTAGCAGGCGTTTCAGTTGCCTCACTCAGAAGGAGGCCTAGTAACTCAACTTCTTTTGCTCAGTTAAAGTGACTGAAAAGTGAAAAGCTGGGGTCCACTTTCAGGTGTTTCTGCTCAACTTGAACATTTGGAGTGCTGTAACATCGAAGAAGACATTGTTTCTAAACTACCTTGAAGGATAATCTCATTTCCAAGCACCTAAATTAAATCTGATCTTTACATAACATATGCAAGCACCAAAAGAATTTCTTTTTGACTGTGGGTTATGGAGTTTCTCACTTGGTTCCCCTTTTCCTAAATACTCAGGGAGCAGAAAAAGCTCTTGCTTTCCAAATTACCTATTTGGAAAGGAATACAGTACCCAAATTCTAGTTTTGCAAGTAAGTTTAGTCCACTGAGGGTGAAATCAGGTCGCCATGATGATGCAAACTGTTCAACAACAGCTCATGCAAGGGAACTGGAAATTTAAAATGATATGCACAGAATCACTGTCCACACTGCACTAAATCAGGAAAAAAGAACAAAAAAGGCAAATATACAGAGCATACTTTGTTCTAGCAGGAATCAGGATGGCTAACCCAGGTGGCACAAATTGAAATACTGCAGTGAACAGCATACAAGACTGAAGATAAGGAAATTTGACACATATATAACCAAGGGATACTACAGTAGGCAGAAAGCATTTAAACTGTTCATAAACTGTAGAAAAGGAACCAGTCTATTTGTCTCCACTATGTTTTACCATGAAGGCTACACATAGTTGTACCTGAACTGGCTGGTGTTGGGATCAGCTGGAAGCTGTAAAATATTCTCTGTAAATCTGTCTCCCTATGTCCAAATAAGGCGACCTACTAATCCCATCTGTCCTTGCAGCAGGTGAGTTTGGCTTTTTTAAAGAGGACCACAGGACATCTACTATGACTAATACCAGTGGTACTATGGCATGACAGATGGAAAACATGGAGTTA
This sequence comes from Psittacus erithacus, assembly GCA_009867235.2. Taxonomy (NCBI): domain Eukaryota; kingdom Metazoa; phylum Chordata; class Aves; order Psittaciformes; family Psittacidae; genus Psittacus; species Psittacus erithacus. Next base: position 12,569 of record WYDI02041660.1, read on the forward strand.
CTCATGTCATGAACAGTGAGCTTTTCATAGCTGTTAATGCACACAGCAGGCAAATGTATGGCAAGCCACGCTAAGTGTTTTCACACTTGACTATCTAGTGGTTTCTTCCCTAAGCAAATCTTGAATACATTTCTGGTATTTGGTCAGCAGTCTCAACTTTGGGCAAGAACTAACAATTTTTAAAATATGGAGAAAAAAATGTTTTCTCAAGGAATCAGCTTTCTTTTTGTTGCCTAGTGGAAGAGCTTTAGATCTGTTCCAGAAGCAGAGCTGAATAAATGGGAAAACTTAATTAATACACAATGAAAATAATGTTGGCAAATATCCGAGGAAAGAGAAAAGTCCCAAAAGCAGTTAGTCATTGAACTAACCACAAAAATCAATACACTAACAGCAACTGTGTGCTTCAGAAGCAGCCTACCTGCCAAGGCATGGTGGTCAGAGGAATCTGAATTATATTTATAGTCTTCTAATAGGTGTTCCAGACTGCGCTACAAGATTTCATACCAGTAAATGTGGTTCTTCTGCATTTATTTTTTCATACTTCTCCACCCAAAATGACAACCAAGAACCACCTCTTGGGGCACATTAGTATGTAAAACATGCTGAAGGATAAGGCTTTAATAATGAAATATTGCCAGCAATTGTTCCAAATGGATTAGAAGATGTTAAAAAATGTTTGGAATTGTAGAACTATCTGTTTTACACCATCCATTGAAAAGAAAACTCTTTTTTCAATTTCAGTGTGAACTCTTGCAACCACCTGTCATACTGCTTCTTAGATGTGTTCTGGTGTTTCATGTCAGTCACACATGACAGGCCATGCTCTAAGGACTGCATCTCCCATGATGGACACTCAGTGTACAACCCAAGAACAGGCTGTGTGTTGCAGACCATGGCTAGTCCCTTCAGGAGGAGGGAAGCAGCAGGTACCTCAACTACCTCTCTTGTGAGGCACTCACTGAACCAGCTCAGGAAATTAGCAGCAAGTAACTGGAAGGGAAGATGTTCCTATTCAGTTCAACATGACGAAATCCTTTGTTTCAGATTAAACACACTTGAAATTAAATACTTCACTTTTTCTTCCAAGAAAAAATGTAGACTGGTAAAATTTTTCTGAAGGAAAAAGTAAGTTTGTCAGAAGACAATTTTTGTCAATGTATGTATAAATTGTTGTAATAAATATTAATAGAAACCAAAGAAATCCTCTTCATTTATGAATTGCTCTTGAAACTGCCACAAGACCTAATCCTTTCAAGAGATATCCTGTTCCTAAACTACAAAACAAATCACTTTTGTGATTTTCAAACTATTTTAGCTTCCAAGTTCAAACCAGAATAACAAAGATAGTTTCTAAATTGGAAGCTGTATGGGCATGCATAATAAAAATTTTAGTTAATATCTCATTATAATTACTCTTTTCCAAGCTGAATCAAACATTCTATACGCTGTCAGGAAATTTCAGATATTTGCCTTATCACATAATATCCCAGCAACCTTCCTATGTGTTCTTAAATCATGATTTTTAATAGCAGGCCCAAATTTAAAATAGAGGCTTGTGTGAAATGCCTATTGCGATATTAATCTGAGTATCAAAATAACTGTCCATGATGAAATATTGCTGCTGAGACATCATAACACAAAACAAAACACAAAGATGTCATATAGAAACAGAACTTAGCAACAAAAACTAAGTGGAAAACATAGTTGAGACATTTTGCAGAGGGCATGTTACCAAAAGCCTTTTCAACTGTTGTGGTAATAGTTGTAATAAATAGCAAAGCTCTCCTTGAAGCCGCAGAAGGATAGGCATACCAGGAGCCCTTTCATTTGCCATTCCTTATGTATCCCATTGTGAAAACTTTCATCTGATCCTTGGCTTCACACCTCTAACCCCAAAACAAAAACCCAACAAAAGAATATATTTTCCTATATATTTCTGTGTTGCACGTGCCTTTTAGTTATGTACCCACAATTTCCAGTACCATAGGGGGAAAGCCTGCTATTCCTTCAAAAACAAATTCTGCTGAAAGATGGCCCCCAGAGCCATGAGAACATTTACGTGACTGAAGTATGCTTAGAGAATTGTTTTTCTTGGTTTAAGTTCAACTTGGATTCCAGCTCAGTTCCCATTCTAAAGGGAGGACATTACAGACCAACCACTTCTGAAATGAAGAAAACCCCAAATAAAGCTTGCTAGGAGTAGCTGTCTCTTTTGTTCAGACATCCTGACTTTAGCGTTCTCACAAAAACAAGTTGTGCCAGACACCCTGGGTATAAACATTTCAAAATCAATCAAATCATAGCTTATCATAGCAGCTATAAAATTTATTTAGAAAATAGCATTATGACCAGATTAAAGGTTGACTGTGCATCTAATTTTGTATTTTGCAGGTCCCTTAGCTACTTTCACCTTCAGTGCCAGGGTAATAGGATCTTTTTGCTAATTAAATGTTAATATGCAACAAAGGAGAAGCACTGGAAAACAAATCCATTTTGGGGCTTCATATGAACAGCTCTCTTGGAATACAATTAAAGTGTGAGAAATCTAAAGACAGTCTTATTGTGCTAACATTAAGAGAGGTGATGAGCCATGGAGCAAACTCCAGACCCACTGTAACCTGAATGCTGGACAGGCAAATTTAATTAGCTTAATATCCAGATGCAGACCATCAAGCCAGTAGAGTATTATTATCAACTGAGTGCTTCCCATTTATAAGGAAAAACCCTAGTGGTACAGCTCCTATTTCAGCCTGCCCAGGGAAATCAGCCTAAACCTGAAAGCAGGAACAGGATTTGATAATGCAGCTCCATCACCAAGTACTACCCCTTCACCAGTCACATTTTTATTTCTCTGACTCAATTTCTTTATTTATGTTGTAGAGCTAAAAACATTTTCTACCTTGTTTCATAGAAACATTGTGTCAAAAACGTAACATGAGTATTAACCTTGTTAGTATGGGACCAAATAAACATTTGTTAAAACACGGTTTTGCCAGTTATAGTACAGTAACATCCAGAGGTTTCACCTGGATTCATAACTTCACAAGACACTTCCCAACACACCACAGAACACAGTTTCTTCAAAAAAAGATACAGCTCACAAAAATATGAAAACAAGTGGAGGGGAATCACAGAATCACTTAGGTTGAAAAAGACCTTCAAGATCATTGAGTCCAACTATTAACCTAGCTCTGCCAAGTCCACCACTAAACCGTGCTTTTAAGTGCCACATCTACACACATCTTTTGAATACCCTCAGGGTTGGTGACTCAACCACTTCCCCGGGCAGCCTGTTCCAATACTTGACAACTGTTTCAGTGAAGAAATTTATCCTAATATCCAATCTAAACCTTCTCTGGTGCATCTCAAGGTTATTTCTTCTTGTCCTATTGCTTGTAACTTGGGAGAACAAACCAATACCCATCTCACTATAAGCTTCTTTCATGTAATTGTAGAGAGTGATAAGGTTCCTCCTGAGCCTCCTTTTTTTTAGGCTGAACAATCCGAGTTCCCTCAGCTGCTTCTCATAAGACCTGTTCTTACAACCTTCACCAGCTCCACTGCGCTTCTTTAGACACATTCCAGCACCTCAATATCTCTTTTGCAGTGAGGGACCCAAAACTGAACATAGTGTTCAAAGCACAGCCTCACCAGTGCCAAGTACAGGGGAACAATCACTGTCCTGGCCCTGCTGGCCACGCTATTTCTGATACAAGCCAGGATGCTGTTTGCCTTCTTGGCCACCTGGGCACAAGCTGGCTCATGTTCAGTGGCCATGAATCGGCACCCGCAGGTCCTTTCCTGCTGGTCAGCTTCCTAGCCACCGTTCCCCAAACGTGGAGCATTGCAGGGGGTTGTTGTGACCCAAGTGCAGGACCCGGCACTTTGCCTTGTTGAACTTCATACAAGTGGCCTCAGCCTATTGATCCAGCCTATCCAGATCCCCCTGCAGAGTTTTCGTATCCTCCAGAAGATCAACACTCCCAGCCAACTTGGCATTACCTGTAAAATTCCTGAGGGTGCATTCAATCCCCTCATCCAAAGCATTGCTAAAGATATTAAACTGAACTGGTCCAATACTGGGCCCTGGGAAACACCATTTGTGGCTGGCCACCAACTGGACTTTAACTTCATTCACCACAACTCTTTTGGCCTGGCCATACAGCTAATTTTCTACCCAGCCAAGAGTATACCTGTCCAAGCCATGAACAGCCAATTTCTGCAGCAGAATACTATGGGAAGATGTGATAAGTGAAAGCTCACTACAGCTGCAAGGAAACTTTATCATCACATTCATTTAGGAAAATACAAAAGGAAATGAGACATGTTTTTAAAATGTGCACTTAAATATTAAGAATAATATTTCACATGTACAAAGTACCCTTCATCTGAAACTGTTCAAATATTTAAAGATGACAAATTGAGCTATCCCACCCTTGGAACATAAGGCATCATTATTGGTTTTAGAACAGTTAATGTATATAAAACCAGTACATTCAGATGAAGAAGCCATGGCTGTGTTGAACTCAGTAGTTCAGTCACCAACTTTAATCAAAGCCAAAATTCCACTCAGTACTGTGAGGCTAGAAGAAACTTCTACAATAATCAGATTATCCTTGCAGATGAACTGAAACACATTTTTCCCAAAGACATAATGATGACTTGCACATCAGCATGACTTTGGGATAATCATATCACTGAAGTCAACAAATAAGTGCTCTGTTTTTTTTCTAAGCCAGAGGTTTCTCACTGCTGCTGACTTGCTGACACTTGGGTTTTGATTCTCTTCTCTCCATAGGAAATGTTTCACTGGAGTTTGGTTCCTGCTTGAGGGACATCTACCTGTATCAAATCTGGCCCTCATCTGCTCTGTTTATTTGTCTGCACCCAAGTGACTGAAGTGTAGAGATATTCCCAAGTTGGCTATTGCTGGTTTTTACTGTGGAATATTTCAGATGGGCATATTTTCTAACAGTCTTCTGGGGCTGCAGATCATACTAGTAGCTCTGACACAAAAGAGATACAAGGTGTAATTGACTACTTCTGAAAGTGTGTGCCTGTATATCCATAGAACCCACTCAAGTGTATATTATAATGATATGGTAATAACTTGATTATAGTAATATCAAAATTCTAAATAAGGGAATCCTTTTGACACTGTACGAAAAACAAGTAAATGACATCTGACAAGATGTCCTTGTTGAATAATCAATTAAAAAGTCATCAAATAAACCTAAAAAGCAAGGCTGGAGTTGACATGTTCCATTTGAGAAAATACTAAACGGGGTAAATGTGCCATGGCATAGGGATGAGAAGATTCCTTAGGAAAAAAAAAGAAAACAACATTTTGGAGGCACAAGCCCATTCACGTTGCCAATGTGGAATAAAATACTGTCTCAGAATGTGTGAGATGACCTTAAAAATGCATGCAGTAAAATGTTTACTTTAAGTTGTTTAGGATTCTGTTTGGAGATTAGCAATTCTCCCAGTATGGGGTCAGCTTTCAGCAACTTTTTCCGTGCAAACACGTGTTGCTAGCTACATAAACATGCTAAGCTTCTTTAGTTAGAAGTTACACATTTCATTTTTTTGATAGTGACTAATACTCCTAGACTGTTAAAAAAATAATAAAATAAAAAAGTAACTCACTCCAACAGCAACATGTATTATGGAATTTAATAAAATACATTACATTTCAGAAATTAATCAAAATAGGAGCTTGAACGTGTCCTTTATTATTCATAGCTTGCTTTCTTAAAGAAATATTAAAGACTCATGCAGCCTTACAGATTTATGCCCTATGAGCTGTGAAAGCTCCAGTATTCTCTTGAAGAATGATAAAATGTTAGTCGATCAATCATCTAACAGTGCTTAACTCCCAATCCATATTTTTAAGATCTTCCAATTTTTTACATTATTAAACCCAGGATCCTTCACATACTAAATTCTGAGATTATCTGCAGATAATCTCTGTTATTTTCATAACTATATTAATTTCTTGATTTTTTTTTAATTACAGTTTTCTATTATTTGTGGGTTCATAGATCTGTTCCTTCCTTCCTTAAAAGACTCAGAATTTGTGTAGCATGAAACCATTACATGCAGGAAACTAGAATAAGATTATAACTCCTTCTCAATGTTTAAAAACATTAATCAGGACAGAAAGTATTACTATTTGTTGTTCTGCTTAAATATCACAAGACCAAAAGTGATAGCTTTCTGAAAGAGAAAGAAACTGGGATGGTCCCATCTTAGTCTCTATTTATTAACAAACTCAGTGTTTTAGAGATGGCCTCAAATCCATGTTCATGACAGGAATTGCTCTGCTAGGAAAGTGTGGTTTGGGATGCACTCTTTATGACTGTGAACTATTATCGGGTTTGGCAGGAGTCGACAGGAGTGACAACATCTCTTCAAGTAAGGCTTGTGATTCAAATAGCAAAGCTATTACACAGGTCAGAAGTGAAATGCATTAGGCAGACTATGTGAGAAACTCTAAAAGGAACAGAAAAGGCTTTTGCAGATCACATATGGTAGAGGTAGTGCACATATCTGCAACAGCAGAAATAGTTGAAATCAGAACGTGACCCAGCCACAAAGCTGGGTTGTGGGCCAAGGATGAGCTGCCTGGGTAGCTCTATCTGAGAGCAGCTTTGACTACATAACAACCCAAGCCATTGCAAGAATGTATTTACCCTAAAAATGTCATAGAGGAAAAACTGAAAATGTTAAGTCTTATAGTCAAATGATGACTGTTGAACAGTGACACAAATTCTACTTATTAGGATGTATGGCAGTAACTAATTCATGGGCAGATCAAAATAACTCAAAACAAAAGATATAATCAAATAAAAACTATGAGCAAATATATTAAAATAAAACTATATCATATTCTCTCCCATTTCTCTTTTGTGAGTTTCTCTTCTCCACCTAGACAGTCACTGACAAATATACACAGCAAGACAACTGTGTAGCCCAGTGAGAAACTTAAGATGACTTCCAGAATACTTAAGTCATTTCAGTAGAAGGGCATCCAGAGCTATACTAAATTATACTAAATTATACCTCTCCACTCATCCACCCACTTACAATAAAACATCCCAGGTCCCAAATAACAAATCTAATATTTTTCAGTATCCTAAATCATCAGATTACAGTATCTCCATGGTCCAATGCAGTATAAGCAAGGTGTGTGTGGGGGGGGAGAACAGAAAGCAGAATCACACAAGCAAAAAAGTTCCACTCAGTTTCTAATAAGAGAACCAGAGTTCAAAGGGTATATAATCTCCCTGTCTGAGCTGTCATGAATAGGGCTCTAAAATCTCCATGATAAGATTATGTTTTCTGACAAAAAGAAAAAATCCTTTAGATATGCCTTACAGATGACAGTTGAGAAATTCTGCTTTAAGTACTGATATTTTTTAAATGCTTTGCAATAAGAGCTGCTGCATTCAGGGTACTTTACAAATGACTTCTCCCCCTTTTAAAAAAGAAACTGAAAGACTGATAGGATAGAAAAAAAATTAGGAAGGAAAGAAGGAAATCTGCAAGTCATCATTGCACAAATGACTCACGGATTATCCTTCTATCTTCTGACTCTTTTCCATAAAATGTGGTAGAAGAAACATTGCAAAGCAAAAAAAAAAAAAAAGCAGAAAGCTGAGCATGGAGCATGTCATATAGCTGAAATTAAACGAGGGGTCAGCACTACTGCCAGGCTGACATGCCAAAACACTATTTCCTTTTCCAAATTGGAGGTTAAGTGGGTCTGAAAGATGCCATGAAGATGAAGACAGAATGGAAAGGAAAACAGAGAAAAACTTATGTATGAATGATACATCCAAGCAAAAGATTTCAGGGTGGCAAAGAGGACAGGAGATTTGTCTACAAACTTTTCCAGACCTTAATGAGTGCAGTTTCTACAGAACAGAAAAGAAAGAAGACAGACTGAAGTGAGGTACAGTGTCATCAGACAGGAGATGGTAGCACCTGGGGCAACAGCTCCAAATTATTAACTAAGTTCTCAAGTGAAGTAAAATAAGGTACAAGGTTGAAACAGGAGGGACAGATGAAGTCACAGAGAAGTTGTTTGATTAGAGACAGAAAAGAATCCAACTAGATTTTGAGCTGAAGAGGTCAGAGGAGGAGAAGGTAGTATTAAGGCAAGATAGACAGTTAATGTCTTCCTTTCTGAATTGTGACTGTATGGCTAAGTGCACACACAGGCAGCAGGTCTGGTCTTGTTGATTCCTTTCAAGCCACATTACAAATCAAGTAGTAATCCCTATTACTACCTCTCTGAATTAGCATTCCCTCAGGGCATCTAAATTTCTTCTACATATTGAAGTAATTTTGCTCATTTTTTGCTCTCCAACAAGCTACTGGCTGGAGCATTTTGTAACTGTCAGTATTTTGACATTGCATGAACATTTAATTATATGCTGTCCTTAACCTAGAGATTAAAATTCTGATTAGCCTGCAACACATTGGCCCAGTCAGAAACTTAAGATGACTTAAGAACTCATCAGAACATCAAGGAAAAAATGGGTCAAAAACTCCAGGTAGAAAGAATGTTCCAGTTCACTGTATTACATGAACACAGTCTGCAAGGGCCACTTTCCATTTTGTCAGAGCACTGCTATCCACACAAAACTGTAGCTTCCATAACAATTTTGCTTGAAGCTTTAGGTCTAGTCTCACCAGACTATACTTAGCATTGAGTTTATCCATAACGAAGGGGGAAAGGAGAGAGTTCATGTGCCTTTTAAGAATTAGATCTATGATTATATTCCTGGTGACAGAAAGGAAGACAGGAAGTTTACTCAGATCTTTGGGAGGAGGATAAAAACAAGTTTGGATCTCAAAGAAAAAGACCTCGAGAGTCCATGTATGGGTCTCAGGAAAACATTGAGGGATTTATAAGTGGATTCCAGCAGAGCAGAACTGGGAAGACAGAAACAGAAATCACATGCCTGTATCCTAGTGAGAGGAAGTTTGATGTTGCACATCAAAAATTGCTTTTTAGCAATATCTTTCACAGGTCATTTGTGCATGCTGCCCCTTACTTATGTAGTAAATAATCAGTGATTTGGGGTAATTAGGTGTGCCTCAACTCTCCAGCTGATAAGAGCCCTATTAATTTTAGGGGACAGAATTGGATTAGTTTTCCCTATGCGATTTAGGAAGCTAGTATTTCTTCACATCTCTCTTACACAGGAAACTTGCTGCATTTTTATAATAGGATTTTCCAACAGCTGATTCAAAAGGCCTCCCTCAGCAGACAACAGCATAAACCCACAGTTTTTTCTGAATGCAACAAGTTCTCAGTGGTGTGGATTCCCCACAGCTGAAGAAATGTTCTGTCCACGAGCAGAGCTCTGACCCTTCATTCCTCTCATACAGTTAGCCAAGCTTCAATATTGCAACTACCTAATTTCAGGCTCTTCTGTTTGAATATTCTGGAAAGTATGACTTACCTGAAGTTACAGAGTAAGTTAGAATACTGATTTCTACATTTCTCCCACTTCTTGCACTGGAATACATTCCTCCCAACAGGGAAGAATACATTTTTCCATCTATTCTTTAATACTATAATTCTCAAATGGAAGCCACACACTACCGATAAACAGCATATCAAAACTGCTGCATAAAAAAATTCTGCCACTTTGTTTTGTAGGCTCTAGTCAATGTAACAATATAAGCCACTTATCCTTTAATCTTCTTTTCATAGTAGCAGAACACTCAGAAACGTATTATCCTGAATTTCCTTCAGTGGGTCTTCAGTAGCAGCAGGCTCCCATTAAATCAGGCTGCCTTTTCTTCACGCTGTAACTGTACTTACACCAAGGACAAGATGGGAGCATCTGTGTTTCAATCCTGAATGACCTTCCAGAGCAAGAGTACTAGCAATTACCTGTTACCAATGTGCACTCCCACTAGGAAGACAGGTTAGCATTTTATATGTCATTTAATTTTATTTCATAGTGGCAGCTAGTATCTGTTCTTTGCCTGCAGAGCTGAAAGCATAAAATACTATTGTTCTGTGACAATATTTCCCATTTTGATCTGCTGTGGCATACCCTATTTTCAGCTATTAAATGTGGCTCTGGAATGCAGTACAATATCCCATCAGGTTGAGGCAGAAAGAAGAATTATTTGAGAATGGCAGGTGATGGTTTTACAACAAAACTGAAAACCCACTGTTTCAAACACTGCTATCTTTGACTATATCTACGTGAGGATGTTTTGTAACACAACAGAAGAGGATCAGTAGGTCAAAGCAGTTGGTACTCAGGCTCCTACATCTCCACTGTATGAAGTTCCACTATTACTTCAGATTAAATTTAATCTGTTCTCCTGGATCAAAACATCCCCACTATGTATGTGGTATAAAGAACTCTGCAGATTGATCCTTGGTTCAGATCCCCATGCTCCCTTTAGGATTTTAAGCCCTCTGGATATATACCCAGATCAGAGGTTCTGAGAAAAACCTATTTAACATGAATCAACAGCACACAAGAGATATATGCCAAGATGTGGTAAGTGAGGACAATCAGAGGACTGACTTCAAGACTGCACTGCTTCTCTGTATCAAAATGGTAGCATAGAGCCACCTTCATTTTGGCTGTCATAGATAATTAAAAATAAATAGCACTGAACAAAAATTAATTGAATAATGGGAGTAAGTCTGGATTGGATATGGAATGTGAAAAGGTGCAGAGCCATGAAAAGAGGGACTTATGCCTAAGCACTGTGATGCCTGCATGGATTTATTCATATCACATGGGAAACCTGGGGCTCATCACTTAATTGTAAGATATGGTTCACTTCTTTTGCCTGTCACAGCACAGACAGTGAACCCAGATTTTTTTTTTTTTTGTCCCATTTTTTCAGCTGAAAAGTGCTATCTGAGGAGATGCACACAAAATCTTACAAATATACGACCTACTTCATTTTATAGTCACCAAAGAGATACTTCTACGACCTGAAATTCTACCCAACTGTTATGGTCCCTGAAAATGCTAATGGAAATATTATTTTCCTCAGTCAGGAACCTAGCAGTTTTCAACCCTGCTGGTTTTCCAACTTCTCAGGTTTTTTTCAACCCAACAAAACTGTAATATTTGCTAAGGGCATTCAACCCTGATGGGCTAAGACACTGTGGTGTGTAAGCACTAAATTATTTGGCTGGGTTTTGGAAGTGATTTGTGGTCCTGGGAATTACTAACAGCCAAAATACGTCTGTAAAAAGAAAAAAAAAGGCTATCTATCAAAAATATTCTTATTTGAAGAAGACTTTTTATCCTTAGAGTTATTAAGTTATTTTGGTTTAGAAAAAATTACAGCAAGAAAGTGAGCATGTAATTTTTTGGTTTTGGTTAAAAGAATGAGGTCAAATTGGCCCTTTATTTGTGTATTAAAATGTTAGTTAAGACTTCCATTATCAGATTTTATGAATGGACAAAAGCTTACGTAAATGGTATTCTTATACTCTCAAAAGACTGGTGGTGATTTTGCAGGATGGCAAAAATGTAATTCATATGACACAGTGCTTAACACATCTTTCCTTAGACAAACATTTTTTAAATTAGCTCATATGGAGTAATGTCATTAAACAGACTACTGGAAGTGCTAACACAAGTTTTCTTTTGAGTGGGATGGAGAGATGAATTCCCTGTGTAGGAGCCTAGCATAAAGTTTGAGCCCTTGTACTTCCAGTTCTCATGTGAGCTTTTTTAAGTGGGGTGGGTGTGATATGTAGACCTTAGGTTGGCTTTGAATGCTAGCTGAGGTTCTGTAAGTCAGGTAGTCACTTCTGTTTGGTTCATCAAATAACTTGCAGAAGCCTGAAAAAAATACTTTTGGAAAAGGACTGAAATTCTCAGAATAACAGTTTTGCCATAGTCAAGCCTATACTTGATACAACATATATGAGTCACTCTGATGGATTATAGAGCACAAGCAAATCACTAAGCAAAGTACAATATGGAAAATATAACAGCTTGAAAACCATTACTACAAAAACACTATATTGAAATTTGCACTTAACACAGTAACACGACCTTCCAGGAAGGAAAAAAGCAAGGTGAAACAAGAGACTACCCAATTGTGAAAGACTATTCTACACTTTGGTTCCAGCTAAAGTTTACTTATTCTAAGTCATCTGTCTTACACCAAATACCCTGGACATTAAATAATCTGTTTGGTATCTCAATTAGAATTATAAAATGAAATACAGAGATTTTAAAATAATTTAAGGTAGACAAACCAGTTCAAAAGTGCAGTCAGAAAGGGCACTGAAAACAGAAGCATGGCACAAAGTATTCAAGTCTACAAGGAAGAAAACCTACTAATCCAAATCCATAGCTGTGACTCAAACAGATCCAGATCTATAATTCAACTTACTGTATTTTGAAGTAGAGGATGCAGACAAGTAGTGCCTTCTACAGACATGAGAAAAATAAGAAAGAATTATACAACTCCTAACATAATTTTAAAATTAAAATTCAGTAAATTTATAAGAAACTTTCAAGGATTTTCTTTTATTCCTTCCATGCTAAACTTCAAATGTAAATTCATCACAACAGGAGGCCAAAAGATGTGCCATAGATTTGGATAACTTTATGAATTACTGGAACAATGCAAGCTATTATCAGTGTCCAAAATGCACTTCTGTGGAAATGGGAGTCTCATTCTTCACCCCAGAAAGAGTTGGGCTTAAGTTTTGAGTTTGTTTTTGGGGTTTTTTTATGTTCCTCTGATGCCTCAAATGATGGCCACTACTACCAAGTAAAAGGTTTAGACATGAGGAACCAACACAACTTGATTCAGAGTGGCAAATCAAACCACACTCTCCTTAAGTTCTTCAGAAATCTCTCCTAATTCTTACAAAGTAACTGAAAAGTAAAATGTAAAGGAAATATGAGATCCAGATCCCAGGCACTGATTTTGGTCATTATCTGTTCATCCCTAAAAAAAATCCCTCCTCTTCGTTATCATACCCAGGGTTTGTTGGTTTGTTTTTTTTAAATCCCTCAGAAAGATGAAATTCATAGCAATATAATCAACATCCAACGTATTCCAGACATGGGGAACAAACACACAGTGTAGCCATGATCCTACAAATGTAAAAGATACTTCAGTGGTGATATTGGATATGAATTTGGGCCTATTTTTATTCTGGTCCCTGGTTGGGGTGTTTATCTGAGAGTGCCCCAGGTGCATACTAACTGTGGGTAAAGTACTTCCAAGTTATTATGCCAAAGCAGCAGCTTGTTACAGCTTTCATTTCACTGCTTTTATTATTACTTGTGCTGATAGCAAAGTCAATGAAATGGCACAAGCCACTGCTTAGGATGCTTCTGTACGTCTTAAATTCTATAGGGGTTAAGAGGACATACTTGGAAGGACAAAGGCTGTTTATAAGTGTCTGGGATCACAAATTCCAATACAGTTAACAGGCAAACCCTGGTTTTCAAACAGGAGCTGAAATTGCCTGGTCAAGCAGGTGTCAAAGCAGAAGCCAGGCCAAAAAATACAAGCTTGCCACAAAAACGTCCTCATTTGCTAAACTTTCCCAAAGGAGTGTTAGTTTGTGTGAACACATGCCTATTGAGAGCAGAGTGAAAAGAAATGTTTATTTTTGGACTCTTGAAAGGGTTGTTATTCCATACCCTTCCCTACTTTACTGTTTCCTGATGAAACATTTTCCTTTCTCCTAGCAGAAACAGTGGGACTTCCTTACTGAACTAAAAAGTGTATTTGAAATTAGCAATAATTCTTGTGATTATAAGCAGTCACATCACATGAGAGACCCAGGTTTAAGTACATAGTCCTTAGCAGTTAAAGACTGATCCTGACCCTGGTTTTCTTCTCCCGTCTGGAAGCTCCATGCAAGCAAGCTCCCAGATACCTTTTCCAATAAAGATGTAAATTAAAATGGACAAAATTAAATCAAAATTTATGACAAGGGAACATATGGCTTCTACATTACCCATCTCAAGTTTTGTTTTCAGCAAACTGAGAGAAGGTGAGCTCAGATAGCTATGTAAAGACATGACCAGATACAAAGCTGTGCATTCCACTACTCCAGTGGCATGAGCACACTGATTCAAGAAATGATTATGAGCTCATTTTAATTAATTCTGATTTAACATTATTTTTAAACATGTGTAAAATGAAACCCTTAAAGCTAGAAGAGTACTTAGGTTACCTAGCCCAGAGAGCTATTTTATCACTCGCTGAGAGGGGCATGCTTTTGAATCTGAAACCATCCATATTCACAGAACTCCAAATACCACGAAAGAGATGGCAGCCAGGCACTGGCACTTGAGACATAAGATACAATGGACTAAATTCCAGAGCATTTATCCTTTGGCAGCAGAAAAATCAGGTTTTCAACATAACTTCAGGGGATAAGTCACAGTCACAGAGCTGTGTCAGCTATCTAACAAGAAGATTGCTTATAATGACACTCTTTAATTGCCTCTTAATGTGTATGTTCCATCACTGCTTTCTCTTGAATAGAACCCAATTTTTTTATGGGTGTGCAATAGCCCTTCCACTTCCATCAATATGAAACAGTGTCTCATCCAACTCATGTGGTTTGTGCTGTTGAACAGCTGTCAATTTTATTGCAAGATGTTCCCAGCCATTTACCATGAAATTCTGACCGGCCACAACAGGCAACAAATGAAGACAGTGAGGATGTGACATGGTGAAAAACTTGTTTAAATGCCATTAGGTCCCCTACCACAGGGTGCCTGCACATACAGGTATAACTACGTAAAGTTACATAGGAAAGCAGAAAGCATGGACGGGTATACATGGAAATCTCAACAAGACTGCAAAAGAAAGGTACCAGGGGACAGTGAGGTTACATTGTGGATCTTATATCCTAATTCAGATTTTTTTCAACATATGGGAAACGGACTTCTTAGTGCTAAACAAATGGTTACTGTTTTGGTTTGGTTGTGGGGTTTTTTGTTGGCTTAGGCATTAGGTAAAAGCATTTTTTTCAGGCTGATGAGAAAAAACTTTTTCTCTTTTCCCTCCAGCGGAATTAAAAGCTGAAAAATTATTTCAACATGGATGAAATATTTCCCATAATTTTATATTTCAAAATACATACAATCTGTTTTCAAAAGAATAAAATATTTTTACTTTAATTATTTCGCATTTCTTAAAATTGCACTGATTCACCAAATTCAGCACAAATACATTATTCACTATGTTCAATCTAGATCGTTTGTGGCTAATATTGCCCCAAATTTGAATAATTTATTTAATCTACTGTTTCCCCTGGTGAACTTAGGTATGAAAAACCCACTATGACTCACAAATGTAGCAGGTATGTTTGTGGATGCAAGACTTGCGACTAATTCCCTATATAGAACTCTCTGGTCCCCCACTCCCCTGAAAAATATTTGATTTCAAAGATCCATTACAAAAATAAATTCATGGATATGATACTTTCAATGGAGCTAAATGAAAGCTTTTTAATTAAACTTTTTTATATACCATTCTTTCATTGTGTGAACATTTATTCACCAAAGTTGAACCCCAACAATATATCTACCTACTACTGCACAAAATATTGATAACAATGCTTAGAGAAAATTTTAATTCTCTGAAACAAAAGTGATAACTTTAAAATCAAATTTCCTGATTTAATCTTGACAGATGCCTCTGACTTCAGCTAAAAGAAAAAAAGTTTGATAAAAAAACCCCTTATTTTGCCTGAAAATCTAATATTATTCAGTGCAATTATTTTTAGGAAATATTTCCTTTAAAATTATAAATTTTTTTTTGTTTTGGAAAGAGGGAATTTAACTGCCTTCTTACTGCTTTTTATAAATTAACTTCCCTTGGAGGAAAAGAAAGTTTAATATTAAAATAAAAACCAAATAAATAAACAAAAGAAAAACATCAAAAGAAACTTTCAAACTTTCTTTCATTATCAGAAGAATGTGAATTGAATAAGAAAAAGTATTTAATTTCCTAAGCTTTACACTTTTCCCCTAGAATTTTCTGACTAAGTATGGGGAGTTGCCCATCTCTGCTACCAAATTCCTAACCTTAGTTTTCCCTTTCCTCTCATTTCCTCTGTTTCTTAGTCAAAAAGACTGTTCAGTAGCTAACAAGGAAAAAGAGAAAACCCTGAAATAGTCCTGGGGTTTTATAATTGTAGATGCAATTAAAATGTCAATTTGAAACAAAGGAGTAACATCATTTCACGGGCAGTTCTGTCAAATAAATAATATTTTTTCAAATTTTACCTTTTAGGATCTTCTAAAGCCAGAGACTTAAAAAAATTAAAACTGATAGTCTAGATTTCTTCTTGTTTGAAGCATTCCCACAGATTTTCTCAGCATCTTTGGCCAATCATCTTAATCACTCTGTTCCTTATTCTTAAAACAGCAGCAAAAATATTAGCCTAACAAGCTTGTGATACAGCTTTATGTATTAAAGAGAGTGAAGTGCTTGAGGAATTTTGTTTTGAAGTCAAATTGCTGGACATCCTAGATAATTTGAAGAACTGGAAAGCAGTGCCATCTTTATTAAAAGGCAGACTAAGAAAAATGCTTGTGTCACTGCGCTGCATATTTCAATAACCAGGTTTCTGAAAAGCTTCTAAGTCATAGTTAAATATTTAGAAAGACAGTGTGGCTTTAAAAAACACTGGTTTCAGTAGGTCCCCATATGGGACAATAAAAGACGTAGAAGACTAATTTTTATCACATCTTTAAACTTTACGTAGGGCCTGGACCTATATTTTCTTCTGATTACATCAGTTGAATTTTCCATCATCTGAGTATCTCAAATATTTTACTTCAAGTAGAAGTACAGATGAACATTCAAAAATCAGTCTTTTTCCCCTCCTTGAGCGTAACAGAGCATTACCTTCTGACTTCAATGCAGTGGATAAGGAGCATTGTCTGCCATTCCTCCTCACCTCACACGCCCCTTTCATGAACACTCAGAGGTCAACAGCGCTGCCTGAGCATCACTGGTAATTCCTATCAAATGGAGTAAAGCATGCATGTGGATAACAGAACTTGTGCCAGTAAAAGAAAACAACTCTCATTCATGAGGTAGTGCCACCACCTTTCCATTATGATCTATTTCCTACACAGGATGCCAACTAGCAGTGTGTATCACCTGTCAATTTCTACAGTACAAAGGACCCAACTCCTTGCTTGCAGCTAGAAGCTAAACATTAAAAAACATGTGTGGAGGAAGGGCTTCAGCTTTGTTGCAAAGGAAAGGAAAGTTTTCTTGCTTACTGGCCATGCCATGGGGAACTGTTCCTTGGAAACAGATCAGAGAGATTCCAGGCATTCCTGCACCATCACCACAGCTGGATCTGCTCACTCTTGCACAGGCCTTGGACTGAAGGTGGGGGGCAAAGGAGAGAACACCACACGCTTGATTTATTACTTCTTATGAAGAAGATGGCACTGCAGCGAGCAAGATCAAGAGAATGTTCAGCATAAACAATCTGAAGAGGAATGCAAAATGCGTGGATGATTATCCTGAAATGGAGACTCTGCCTGAGCCATTTTAGGTGCTTTTAGATTTCAAAATAGCTCAGGAGTGTTAAAGTCTAAATGTGAATCTTTCCTGAGACAGGACTGTAGGGGCTAAGCCTCTGTGGGTAAGGAATGCCCTGGTAGAATCAGAAGGGTAAAACTCGGGACCTTATCCAGAGCTGAATTTGAAAGAAGGTTTCTATATTTTTCTTTTCTGTATTTTTTGCACTGAATTTCAATGACAGTTGCCTTTCTGAAAAATCAAAGGAAGATGAGGACAGATGGATCTAAAATAAACACAGAGCTCTTACTTGCTTGTGAAAAGCACATACATAGCTGAAGGCAAAATCTGTACTTAAATTATTGAAACCTGTAAGTTTTAATTAATACTGTCACAGGGTCCATTTTCAGGCAAAGCAAAAACTATTAGAGAGTTTGAGGATTGTGACCGATATCCAACTACATATTCACTCAGCAAGAAAGACAGCAAATGCAGCTCTGTATAATGAAGCATCTCAATGTCCCAACATCAATATAATGCACTGTCGTACCATCCTGTAAAAAAAGCAGCTCATCAACTGATAGTGAGCATTAAAAGAACTGATTTGGAAAGCTCACAGTAAATACTTCGGGCCTATTTCTCTACCACCAAACGGCTCTTCTGCTGACAACAGTACTTAAATGAGGAAGCAACCAGCCGGCACAGAATTACCCTGGCCATCATCCAGCCAGCCAGGGGTCTGAGCTGCAGGAAGCAGAGGGGAAGAGAATAATTGCACCATGCTGTATGCCACACAGCGTGCGAGTCCTTAAAAATCAAAGCTAACAGGCTCATGTCAGAGCAGCCTGAGAGCTGCTATACTCTATACCAAGACTGCCAACAAGATTCAGGGACATAAGATAGTATACCACACTATATTCAGCTTGGGAAAAGGATGAAGGAAGTAGGGGCAGAGAGAGGGAGCCCACAAAGACAAACACACACAGAGGGCTGGGCTCAAGGTACAAGGACAATGGAGTTCCCTACTAACTTGAGTGCTTGGGCAGACCTCTGTGGCTGGGGGCAAGAAGCAGTAAAAGGTAGGGCACTCAGGATACAATTTGCAAAGCAGTTGCATTTTCAGCTATTGGTGTGACTAAACCAAACTGAACTGCTTCCAAGATCTCACATCATCAGTCTGTTCTCCTTTTTTCCCTTATCCTGAGCTGCTCCAGGTGCCTGTAGAGGAGAAGAGGGTCTTCATTGTGGCAGAGGCACCACTGCCCCAAGATCTAGGTGTTGCTCTCATCCTTCGACTTCCACAGCCTGGGAAGGAAGTAGGGTGCAGAACAGAGCGCAACTGAACTCTCATCTTCCACTGCTATAATACAGCTGCAACTATGAAAAGACAAGACAAAGCTGCACAGATCACTCACAGGTGACAGGACACAGAATGGGACAGTCATGGGAAACAAATGGAGAGTCAGTGCTTCCATTATCTCAGCGTAACAGTGACTCGGATCCAAAATAAAAATGGTGGGTGAATTCAACAGCTATTTTCAAACTACCTAGAAACTAGGTTTGAAGTTCAGGTGAGATTTGGTTTGCATGGCCTAGATGGTCTGTTTGTAGTCCACAAGATTCCGAGAATCTAATACTAAAAAATTCAATCACCTGTTTTCTTTGAGAATTTCTTCCGGATTTACTACAGCGAGTTAACTCAACTTGCTGGAAAAAGCCTTTAAAACCAAAATTGAAGAAATGTCCAGATTTGTTTTTCAAGGAGAACCAAAGGGACAGAACGAAAAATCAGGAAAGGAGAGTAAAAATGGGAATAGAGAAATATGTGGCTTTTTTCTGTTCTGAACATTTCTTAGATTTGTATGTCCTCTACTAGCCACCCTTCAGATATGTGTCAAACCAATTTGCATGGACTACAGGCCTCTAGAAACAGGAACCAGCAGGTGATGTATCTTTTGAACAGAGGCTAGGCAGCAAGAAGAATGGAAGAGTACCAAGTTCACAAAGTTAGACTTCTTTAGGAGGCAAAATCATCTCTAGCTTTATCTGAGTGTAAGGCTTGAACCCTCCCAGCAGCTCTCACATGTGTATTAAGAATGGCCTAAGCACAAGATGTGAAATACAGGCATACAGTGAAGGTGTACCTCCAAAACAGGTACTTATTTTCATTGTTCTTGGTAAACACATCTCACTCCTTTTAGTTGTTTTTCCCTCTTAATGTAGAAACAGGCAAAATATTTCTGAACCCGGCTATCCAAACGTGGAGCACTGCAGGAGGGAATAGAACCTCTCAAAATCAACTGGGGAATATACTTATTTTCATAAGAGAAATTAAAAAGCTTTAAAGCAAGAAAGGTCTGAATCATACTTGTGAAAGGAACTTGAGCTTTGAGATTCGTCACAATCACCAGTGACGGAAAATACTTTGTTGATTCCTGCATCTTTAGATGTTGTTTATCGTATTTTTAAACTCTTCAGTATTCAGGAGCAGGATCTTCTTTCCATTTTATCCTTGGCCTCACTTTTCTGTATGTTAGAGCTTTTCACCTGTAACTAACCTGAAAGAGATCTCAGAATACATTTTTTTCCTTTAAAATTTGTTTCCGCTCTTCACAGGTCAAATCCTCTCCCTGCTAAAAACATGGAATAAACCTCAGTAGGATTACCACAGACCCCATGAAATAGACTTCAGGGGTCTAAAGAAACTGTTGAAAGGTCCTTACTAGAAAAAAAAATGCACAAGACAGATGGACTAGCCCCAGATGGCTGAGAATCTCTCAATTCAGTCATGTAAGTTACACTATATTAGGTAGTAGTACCCCTAGCTGAATAAGGTGGAAATAGGTCACTTATGAATGGACATTATCCAAAGAAAAAATGGACATTACCCAAGGAAAAAATTCACTGCAAGAACTGTTAGTGAATTAGTACTAGAAACTTGAAGCAGGAGGCTTGGTATCAAATCTCTGTTTCTCCTAACAAGCCCCATATATTCATAGAGTGTGTCTGTTGGCCTGGTAGCCCAGCTGAATTTCAACCTAGGGCATTATTTCTTAACTATCTGATATGCTCAGAAACATCTCCCCTAAAATTATTCTGTAACTGCAGATACTTTAAAAGAATTGCTCTATTTCATTATGGAGGTGACTTCACACAGAGATGTTCATTTGCCAAACAGACAAACCCAAGTGTAAGGGAAGTGAAATAAGAAGAAAAAGAAAAAAAAAAGAAAAAGAAAAAAAAAAGAAAAAGAAAAAAACTTTGGATATCCTTTGACTTGAACAAAAATGATTGCATGATGTTTTGCTGCCTCCCAACTGCATCTTACACTATATTATACCAGCCTGGGATGATGAGCATCTGCATTCCTGTGATTACAGAACTTGGTGACCACACGCTTGTGGCACTGATAAGGAGCAGAAATATGGAAAGGGCAGAGAAACCAAAAAAGCACTTCATAAATTTCCCAGCTGATACATTGGACTGGCAAGCAAACTGACTGGATAGGTTGCGGCAGAGCCATCAACATGAATACAAAACAGAATTTTTACTTTAAAAGAAAAAAGAAAAAGAAAAAAAAAAACCAACCCCAAATCAAAAAACCAATGACAGAAAAAAGAAATGACACAACCACATTGTTCTATCCATTAAAATACATTAACACAGATTCAAAAGATGCACTCCAGGCCTTTTGCTGGCACCAAGCTCTTTCATTCATTAATCTTCCCAATGCAGCTAATAAACTTCAGAACTACAGAATGTCATGGGTTCTGTGATTCTTTGACTTACTTTTTTCCAGCTCCATACAGCTCTTTAGCTGATCACTATATACACACATACATATGCACGTACACTACTCTAAACCTTTGATGAGTATGGAAAGTGTTAACTTGCATAAGAACATATTTTATATGCTAAAATGATGTTCCTGATCCAGAAGAATGAGAAATCAAGATGCTGGAAGTACTCAAGGTTTCTTCAGCACACAAGATGCAGTTTTTACTGTTGGGACAAGATGGGGAATATAGCATACCCCATACATCAAAATCCTGCTGTGACTGCACGCACATATGTTAAACCTAAAGTTGTTTTCTTCATGGAAAAAAAGGAGTAGGAAGATCAAAACAAAAACACCATCTCAAACCTACTCTAACCTACATATTCACACACGTTCTTTCTCACATAGATGCTCTTATTCCCATCTACCACAGCAAGCCTCCACCTAAATACTATCCTCACCACCACTACACTAGCGCATATGCATCATCACTCACATACACTCACTTTATCTAGCACCCACATATACATATATGTAATCCATGGGCTGTTGGTCTTACTGTCACTATGCTTTAGCTATGATAAAATGATATTATAACAGCTAAAAGACAGACAAACATTAATTGAGTTTCACAGCAAGAGAGTTAAATGTAGCAAATTGTTCTTTATGTGTTAGATGGCTTGGGCATCAAGCAGAAGACACCACACCATCAATGTTCATCTGGTGTGACAAGAGCCTGATAAATTCAAAGATGTGGACAGCACCCACATCCTTCATCTCCTGCTTTAACAGCAAACTTTTCTGACTACTGGTGAAGAGTGAACCAGGACAAATCACAAACATTGAGTTCCCTTAACTGATAATCAGTCTTACTACAGATTGTCAGAAGTTGCCATCAGATCCGACCTTGCTTCAGCCAACATAGTAAAGGCAACACTGAGAAAGCTCCTCAGAAGTACAAAAACAGTTCAAGCAAAAAGTGCCCCCAGCTCTAAACTTCACTGAAATCAGGGATCAGAGATCTGAAGAAAGTTTGACCTTCAAGCTACAGAGAAAATGTTCACTACATTAATCTAAAGTCAGGGGGGTTTGGTTTTTCAAAAATTCACTAGTAAGAGCAAAATTGCACTGATAGAGAAAAAATGCTGTATTGAGAAAATATGATTCTTAGGAGGAGAACAATTAAGCATTACAATTGTTGGTGTTGTGTCTTTTTTGCAGGCTATAGATCAAGCAGAGCAAAGAGTTATCATCCTGAGCTATTTGCGTTTCATGTAATAATGCCTTAATGATTCAATTAGCATTGATTCTTCAGCTGCAACAATATTTTCTGACTGATCTAGTAATTTAGCTCTCACTGCTGATTGATACAATTCCTATGAGTAATAAAGCAGTTTGAAAGAAATTTATTTAATAATTCACAAATTGCTTTAAAGAAGATTTTTACTGCCTCTTCCACTAGTAATCCCTAAGATTTCAGGAAGTGAAATATTCCTTTTAACAGTTTGGCATTTGTAACCGTGAGACTCTTTTAAGAAGCCTATTCCCACCTGGTAAGGCTGTGATAACTCCATTTTAGGATACTTGCCAGCCTTCAGGTGGAGAAGATTAAGAGAAGGATGGATAATCTGAAGATGAATGTGCATGGCATATAATATGCACCAATCACATAGAAAAAACACAGGCAACTTGTACAATCAATACACAAAATCTGGTTTTGACTCTCAGCCAAAAATCTCATTAGCTAATAAGGAAATATCTTAATATTAAGCGTAATCAGGTATTAGAGCAGAACTCCACAGAAAAAGGTAAAACTGGTACTGAAGGTGGTCAGAGAGAGACACTCAAGTTGCGTAACACGAAGAAATTTCATCTAGTATGGAAATGGTAGTATATAAATTAATGATAACATCCTCCTAAATGTTTTGGGGGAAACAACTGCTTCAGAACTTCTGCTGCACAGACTTAACCAATAACAGCTTCATGGTTTTCATGATGCTTCCTGCTGCAGCACAAAAAAACTACACAGAAAACTTCATCAACTTTCAAAATAGCAACCTCCCCATGATTTGTTTTTGTCCATGCTCTACAGTGCCTCATAAATTTCCACACTGATAAGTAGATCCTGTCCAAATGAAATGCTCTTTTAATGGGTTTGTATGTGTTCCTTTGTGCATGTATTTATACACACTTCTTATTTCATGATGGCTCCCTAGACAAACCTCATTCTGCTTTATTAATTGTCTAGTACTTCCGGGGGAAGGCAGACCGTTCTGGAACACACAGATTTTTTTTCTTTAAGTCATGTTACTTGACATTTATTTTTAACTCGGCGGGGAACAATCCAACTGAAAGGATAATGTGAGAAAAAAACATTTAGCAAACACAAAAAACAAATCAGAGAAGCCTACATGAAGCCCTGAGTAGGATTAATCCTCACTGGGATATATCAACTTCCCTGGTAACTTCAGTCTTTCAAGGAGGATGAATAGCTCTATATTGTACACATGTATATATACAGTACAGGGAGAGTTAAAACATCAGCTCTCTTCCTCACTCTGATTAAACCCATTACATGACCTTGAAGAAAAAAGATTTTTATTTGAAACTGCACGCAAGTTACCTGTTGTACATATATCAGCCTTTTGCAAATATACATGTTCAAGAGTTGACTGCTTTGCTATGAAAGTGCTTTCAGAATCTGGGGGTGAATTTCAGAGCCTTAATCTGCCTATGCTTTAATGTCCTGTCTTGCTTCTGCATAAAACAGAGCTAATGACTCTTACCTAGCCGTACGTCACAGGCATGTTGCGAGGCTCCATTCATTCATGCAATATTTATAAAGCTTTCTGAGATCCCTAATAAAAGATTCTACATAGCTACAAATTATTATTTAATGATGAAAAATTGAAACATGGCATGTAGAATGAAAATGAGAGTAAGATACGGTGGTTTTGCTCCGACAGGCTGAGGTTGTCTCCTTCAACTGAGTGTCAAGCAGCATGCAAACATGAATGCAACAAAGCTGTGTCTAACCACTGCGCCACAAAAAGCCTGTTATCACAAGGTTCTCAAGAGCAGCAGTTCTTTCAAATAAGATTGTACTAATGGCAATTATGCTATCAAAAAGAAAACCAAAACTGGGTATCCATTGTCAGTTTGTTCCCCTCCTCCTGTCAGCTAAGGAATTCACACATACAGTTATGTTCCATTGCCCCCCTCCCCCCCCCTTTACTTTTAAGTGATATTATTAATATATCTAGGTCATTTAATAAAAGCATTTCTAGGGCAGGTGAGCAGGAGGTGACACAAAGAATTGGCTGCTACACAGCTGCTTTCACACATTTTTAGAATTAATGTGAAGTACAGAACACAATCAACTTCAAATCTTGTCTACTCTTCCCTCAACCTGCTTCTGCTCCTGCTACAGAAATCATTATTTAGCCTTTGATTCAGTCTTGCCCTGTTTGATACAGTGTCCTATGAAATCAGGATGTCCCTAATTTCCTGCCCTTCCATAACTACAGCTACCAACACTCCCCCAGTTCCAAACATTTTCCCTCTTGCTATGTAATGCCTCTGGAGGTCAGAACTGCTCTTCACTGCTCAGTTTTTCCCCACATGTATATCTTTCATACTTGATTGTCATGGCTCCTGAGCTTACAGGCATCCTCAAACCTTTCTCCTTCTTTTAATATGAATCTATAAAAGAATCAAAAGCATTGGAGTACATGCTCACAGACTCACTTTCAACTCCATCAGACTTGCAGAAGAGCAGGTTAAACTGCCTGCCCTATACCTTCCCTCTCCATGCTTGCCAAGGCAGAAATCCCCACAAACCTCACAAAAAACCCTTTATGGGCTCAGTGCATCAATCATACCATGTAGGCATGACATAGGTGAGGCAGATCCTCCTTCAACCCTCACTACTGAAATGTGTCAGGTGAAAACATACCTAGAAGAGCCATTATCTCAAACAGACATCAGCTGGAACCTTGACTGCTTAACAGACCATAGATTAAATGTTTATAGATCCAAAGGCCTTTTGACACAAAAAAATGTTCCTTCTGTTTCAGAACTGAGGCATAGGATGCTCACTTCCTGAGAATCGAGAAAAGCTGAATATTCACTACTTTCCATTAGGCATGAGCAACTCATGTCTTAGTGCTCAACTCAGTTTAAAAGAAGGAAAAACTCTTCCACACCAATATTTTTAAGCACAGGATCTCATCTTGTATTCTCTCATTAAAAGGTATGACCGTAAGAAAGGTAAGGAGAAAAAATTAAATAAGAGACAGAGTGTTAGTTTTCCATAAGCCTGCTTCAGAGGATTGTCTGTTAGTGGAACTATAATACTGAACTATGTCACTGCTTGATCTCTTTATTTTGCTTCATGGGTTAAAATTGCACTATCACACCTCTGATAAAATTTACTCTGTCTTCTTTTGTTGATAAATACAGAATTTCAAGGAGGTCTGAACGATTCTGTGATTCTGTTTTCTACTGTGTAATCTAGTCGAATCTGTTAAGAAAGGACAGAAATGCATGAAATAGATTTGCTATATATAATCTAGAGAAAATAAAAGTTACATATGAACAGGAGAACACATTTTCCTCCTCAGCACTGTGTCTACGAAGCTCAAAACATACAGTATCATAGAAAGGTGATTCCATTAGATTTGCTATAAAGCTCTCAAATGTCATCAATTCATTTCTAGCTCTCTTGTGTACTCATACAACTGTAAAGTGAAGCCGTATTTTTTCAGAAAGGCAGCAGAATTCTTGTGTTCATTAAAATAGTGAGGATAACTTCTAACCTATTCCGAACTCTTCACTTTCAGTTTTAACTTACAATCTGTAATGTTCCTCACTCAACAAGGCCTGTGGTAGAGCCCCAAAACAAGAAGCAGGGAGGCTTGCTCAGTGGCAAGAAGCAGGGAGGAGAGTAGCAGGAAGAATGCGCTGACAAGTGCAGTGTCAGAGTAGAGACAATAAGTAACAAGGATATCCTGTTAAAAGTTAAAATCATTTTAGTAAGCTGAGGCAAGAATAGTAGAGAGAAATATTTTCTTACAAGATTTTTACATTAAACACTTTTACTCAGCTATGTTACAACCTGAAGACTAATCAACCTCATTTTAACATGTCTTCCTTCCTGCACCATGTTTATTACTAGCATACAAGCTCTCTGACAAAGACTGACTTCTGTACCTACAGAATGTCAAGGACATCTTGTATACCAACAATTTGCAAACAATAAATTCCCGTTGGTGAGAAGTGAAGACCTTATCACATCCATGGTAGCTGCAAAATATCTGGACCTTCTCCAGGATGAAAAAGTGTACCAAATAAGAATTATTTTTATGTGTCATTGGAAAGGTACTTTTCCCTAGATTTACTCTAAGTTCTTATACTTGACCTACAACTTCAATGTCAAGGACCATTATCTCTCAACATGTTATACTAAAGCAAACACAATTTTCTGAAGATTTGCTTGAGTTTAAAAGGATAAATTAAATTAGTACAACTCAATCATATGAAAAAAAGTATTTTCTCCTTAGATGGCAGCTCCACCACTCTCATACTGTCTTGCCTGCAAACTAAAAATGACTGAAAATTTTCTATATTATTGGCTGTTTTCTAGCAGTTTAGTATTGGTGATTTGTGACAGTGGGATACTGACAGGAGGTTCAGAAAATATCAAGACCATTATCTAACAGATCCTGCTGACTGCTTTCATATGAACATTTCTCCCTTCCACAGTTTCAGTGGGTTTTCAGATTCAGAGGGCCATATTTGAATGACATTCCATTCTGTGGTGCTACTTGAGTGATTTATTAAAACTGAACAGATTAGTGCCTTCAAGGTACAAAAATATATATTACCATTGTCTGTGCACTCACAAGGTGAAAATCAGCAAAGCCCCCTATGCCCTACAGGACAACCAAGGACACCGGCTTGAACCCCAAAAAGTAACATTTCTTTTGATAAATAGGACAAATTCTGTCTTGTTTATGTTAAATATAAACATGTTTAAACTGAAATAAAGTTCACAATGAAGTATATTACAAAATCTGACAGTCCTTTTAAAAGAGCCATTACTACATCCTTTCCATCTCCTTGAACACAATGTCAAATTGTTCCCTATTGTACATTTATTAACATTTTGTCCAGTCTATATTTAAATGTGTCAACAATAGAGCTCCCAACATTTTTCTGTTCCACAGTCTATTCCACTCAGGTCTAAAATTACCCTGTTATAATTTCCTGTCATTATCTCTATTTAACCCTCTAGTTCCATGCTAAAAATGTTCTTTTCAGTGTTAAGATTGACATCATTCTACTGTTTCCCCACTTGCTCTCTACTATTGGATAAACAAGCTACCTGAAGTGGCAATACTCTGGCCAGCAACATCTAGTTTAAGGCTCTTAAATGCTTCATATTAAAAAATACTCTTTCTTGTTGCTTATTAATAACATGCACCTGTCTTGCTAGCAATTTTTCATCCTGTCTCAAGCAGCATTTGGGGGGACTTTTTTTTATTTCAACCAAAATAACTGTGCTATTAGCCAGCAGGAAAACATTCTTTCCTCTGTGTCTAAGAACTCCAGCGACTTTTCCTTTGAGCAGCCCTAGCATGGCAGCTTGAGAACAGAAACTTGAAACGTGAATAATGTCGTTTTTTTCTCTCTTTTATTTTTCTTTTTATACACACTTAATTCAAGCAAAACTTTCCTTAATCTCTCAAGAGAAACTCAATACAAAAACCTGTATTTCACAGACAGCCACCTATTGCTTTCATTAGCACTGTGATTACCCTTCTGTGGCCCCATTGCCTGGAGCATTCACTTATGGCCTATCCTGCAGGGCACTGATTATCCTCAGCTTCTTCTCAAATCAATGGAAATCAAGCACACTACCCACGACACAGAAGATCCCCAGCCACTGACAGGAGCAGGTACTTACAGATTAGTAACATATTGAAAACATCACAGGAGCAGCCACTTCCTAGTATTAAAACCACCCTTTTAAAAAAAGGAGGTCTTATTATTGATGCAAGCAGGGCCTGCTGTACTTAAAGCATGTTATTAACTGTAATGAAATATGGCCAAACTGTTACTGCAGCAAGGAATTTAGGGGAAAAGTGGAAGAGAGGAAGTGTGATATACAGCATGTGCTTTGCATACTGCATGGGCTCATCCATCATGGGGCACAAAGTCTTTCCTGCTCATGCCCTAATAACTACTATGGAAATCAGCTGCTACGCAAACGGGGAAAGAGGGGAATGAAAGAAGGGGAAGTCTGACAAAAATGCATGCCTCAGCATATGTTATAAAGCAACAGCAACAGTGTGAAGTACCTTGGGACAAAGATCTGTTTCTATGCCCCATCAAGTCCAATTTAAGGCTTATTTGAACTAATTTGTTCCTTCCTACAGCTGAGTCCTTCACAGCAAAGTGATATCATGTGGCTGTCCAAACATTATGTGATCTTCTACTTGAGTAACTTTACTACAGCTCCAAAGCTTGGACGATCTATTCACTGGGAGAGACAGGATGGACTGACGGATCACTAGCCCCTCAAAACCAGCAGAGATGAATGAGTGTTAATATAAGACTTATATCCAAGCCTTCTGGTTGATAATACATCTAACGAGTAAGTGTGAGGTTGGGTACTGTATGATTATTATCTCCAGTTGTGTAATGAGTCTCAGACAGAAACGAAAACCACTGTCATTCCAAATGAAATACTCAAGGCAAGCCTCTATCGACTTGAAATGTTGCATGTACCCAAATAGACTGAATAGTATGAAATCTGCATTTCAATAAAAATACCTTGGGAAAGTTCCGCTTTTACCTGGTTTTGGTCTGCAGGGTGATACAAACGTTTCTTGACTTGTAGAATAGTTCAGCTACGTGAGGCCTTTGCAAAGCATAGCAGTGCAATCTTGCAAGCGGAATTTTTGTGGGGGAAGTCAAAAAGACAAAACCCAGTAAAACCATGGGTTGTGATGTCTCCAGATGCTACAGAACAGTAACTATTCTACATTAAAAATTGTGATCCCCCCCTTTGGAGTGTCTTGATATCCTACTGGTTCATTAGAAACTGTAAGGACCACGCAATTTGTAAATTTAGAAATTATTACATTGCTAAGATTTGACTTTTTAAGAAATTATTAAGAACTGAACAAGAAATAGGAATTACAAAAGTAAACTTCAATGCAAAAGGAAAAATAGGAAACACTGCTGCAGCAACCGAACTGCTAGATGTTTACACTATACCTTCCATTAAAAAAACCAAACCCTCTCATAATCTCATGTAATTGTTTACACTCCCAATATCTAATAATGGAAGACAATTATGAATTCTCAAAAGACAGAACAGAAAATTGGCTACTGGTCTTGTAAGCAAAATGGAGATGCTCTTTAATGCATTTTCATTTCGTAGGTACAATAAAAGTCAATTACAAGTAAAAGGTCTATAATAAATGAACAGTCTGGATTCACACCATCTATGAGCAAAAATGCTCCTCATTATCAGCTGTTGTCTATATGATGCCAGGAATACCACCAACATATTCATTTGGAAGATCTTTGAGTTTCCACTATATATGAGCTCAAAGTAACTGTAAAACATTCCAACTCATCTTTCACATGTGGAGAAATGAATAATATAAACTACTTCGGTTTTCCAGCAGAGAATGAATGTGTATATGGAGATCCCACTCCTAAGTGGTGCTATATCTATGAACTATATTTTCAGAAGTAGGTATAATTTATGTCTCAACACTAGTTTCCATGTATTCAGATATACACACAGCATGTTCACACAGTTATGCCTGCACATAGCTTACAGATGTTCTGCTATGAACACAGCCGTGGAATGCCAGAATGCCAAACAAGCTGCAAAGCTTTCCTGATAAACTCAGAAAATACGCGGGCAGTTATCTTGAGTTGAACTCCGTGCTGCTATGACTAAATAGATACGGCTAGCCACCCTATTCAGTTTTAAACCTAGCTCCACTAGTTTTGCACAAGCTGCTGTTCTGAGATCTGTCAGCTATTTAGATTAAATGAGAAGCTTCTTCTGAGTCTTGTAACTCCCAAGAGTCTTCACATGGTGTGTATCTGGAAAGTATCTCCCACTCTACAAGCCTCAGTATGTCCAGAAACAGGTATACTTCTCTTTAAAGCTGCTGGAGACTTGAACATATCAGGCCAGCATTTCAGCGCTGTCAAGCTAGACAATTTACCACTTCCCTTCCTGGCTCCCTCTTTTGTGGTCCTTCAATGTTTCGCAGAGCTGAAAGCAAATGAGCTGCATCCTGACGTCAATTTTCACTCTCTCTGGAAAGAGATGTGAATACATGACGGGAAATGTTTTTCCTGTTGCATAGTTTGCAGATGCTGTGGCTTCATTTACGCCATGGCAACCTCACATCAGCAACATGTGCCTTGGTCACCACATGGTTGAAGGTTCTGTAATTCTGTATTTGCAGAGCAGCTCCAAAGCTTTCAGCTTGTTCAGAATGGATTAGCCCGTCTGCTCTTCTGTTCAGCAAAGAGCTGTCAGATTTCATCTGCCCTGAGTGCTTCCTGTGGGCTGCTCAGAGTGGTATTTTGACTTGAAGGTGATCTCACTAAGTTTTAAAACCCCAGCTGGAAAGACCATATATAACACAGAAACCTCTGTACCAACTTGACATCATCTTTGTTCCAGGGATTCCACGGGTACATGTTGAAGCAGTTGGTCCTTGTACTTTATCATAGCCGATTTCTTGACAGTGACATTCACTACTCTACAGTACCCATTTCATTTTATATTCCTACCAATTTTTTTATTAAACAAAAGCCTTCAGCATTTTTTAAACATCAAGGGGATTTTTTTAAATGATATTTATTTAATGATTGCTGCTGGCCTTATGTTTATTAATGTTACTTTCCAGGCCTCCCTTCTGAGTCTATGAATGTGCAGGAGAGAGAGGAATAGTAAGATGCTGCCTTTGTTTTTAATCTGTTTGCATTTTGATATTATCTTATTTATTTAGTATTACTGATTTTGTATGTTCAAATTAATAACTTCTTGTTTCAACAAGCAGAATAAAACAAGAAATAGAGAGTGCTTAATAAATAAGATCACTATTCTAATTCTGCTGGCATGAAAATGATAGTCTAGGATGGGGCTCCTGTTCTTAGGCATTACCATATATAAGTAACCACAGTTAACACTGGTAGCAGCCCCAAAACTGAGGCAATGGTGTTTCCCATCAAGAGCTAAATAGCACCTGCTCATTTCAGATCTACAGGGTGTGGTCTGTAAATCAAAAATGCAGCTGTTACCCAGGCCAGGGTCACTAAGGGATATTCTCTTTAAAGCATGGAACAAGAAGCAAATCCCTTGGGAAGAATAAGGGAAAAAGAGGTAGATAAGTTTTTCAGAAATGAGGGACTGAAGAGGAGAGCATAGAGGGAAATAATCGTGACAACAGCGCAGCGTCACTAGGATCAAGAGGACAAGAAGCACAAGCAAAACTGAAAAAGATGACTTTGTTTTCTGTAAGACCTCATATTTCAAATTGGAATGCCCAGGCTGGTACAGGCCATGGGCAGTGTAGCTTTCACCTTGGGACAGATTTGCAGTGTTGCAGGGAATTGTGAGTGGGTTCCATGGTTCAGCTATTTCCTGAAAACTGTTTTGTGAGAAGGTTTTATAGAATCACAGAATGGTTTGGGTTGGAAGGGACCTTAAGGTCATCCAGTTCCAACCCCCCTGCCGTGGGCAGGGACACCTTCTGCTAGACCAGGTTGCTCAAAGCCCCGTCCAACCTGGCCTTGAACACTGCCACGAATGGGGCAGCCACAGCTTCTCTGGGCAGCCTGTTCTGTGTCTCATCACCCTCACAGTAAAGAACTTCATCTGTAATGCAAAAGGTTGGAGCTACAAACATACAGTATTTTTTTAATCAAAGTCCTCTGATAATCTCACAAATATGTTTTCATTAGAAGAAAATTTACAGTACTTCAGGATGTTTTTTGAAAGTATACTTATGCTTAAAAGCCTGTCAGAACTTCAGTGCAAGCCAAAAAAGGAAGGTAAGTGAATTACCTAAGAAAGTAAATAATTTGCAATGATTTAATCCAGTTGGTCTAGATATGATTTAACATGCACTGTCTCACCCATTAAGTGTTACTATAGCATTAACGCATAGATATAGCATAAACAAGCCTGTATCCAAATACATAATTAGAAATGTTTCATCACACAGTAACACATGCAGAGAAAAAGGGTGTGGGAGAGAAGACAGACTTCCAAGATAGCATAAGTCCTACTGAAGTTACCCTGACATGGCAAAACTGAGAAATAAACACATTGCTGCAACCACCCTCCTATAGCATTTTGCACAATGAGCGGATGCACTTGGTAGATAGGACAGACCACGACATAATCACAGAGAACCAGGACCCCTGCTCAGACCCTGTGCTGTACCAATCATCCTGAAAGAGTTAAGCCTCGCA
Organism: Psittacus erithacus; assembly: GCA_009867235.2. Classification (NCBI taxonomy): domain Eukaryota; kingdom Metazoa; phylum Chordata; class Aves; order Psittaciformes; family Psittacidae; genus Psittacus; species Psittacus erithacus. The sequence goes on from WYDI02041660.1 coordinate 45,399, forward strand.
TTGATCTGAAGGGATACCACACACACATCTGTTTAGCACACACTGACTAATTGCAGCGTTGGCAGAGTGTGGAGAGATGCCAGCCCCTGCGCTCATGCGCAATACGCTGGTTTATGCATTGATCTGCTTTTCTTGTGTGGGTTTTAAATACCCAGATAAGCCTACAAAGCTGCAAGAAGATCACATCGATATATTTACCCCACAGGCTTCCCTCTCCCTTTCCGTCATACTGTTATGTGTCTACCAAAGGTCTGTTGTAAAACAATCTCCTGAGCCCTGTTGTGTTGTAGCTTTCTCTAATGTTAACTGAATTTCCCTTGGTAACACAGTACCTCAGCGGTATTCCCACTCTCTTCTCTGAATAGCTTACCATTTGATAGTGGAGCTATTCAAAATGGCATCTAGTGTTTTCTTCGTAAGATTTCATTGCTGAATTATTGATGAATTAGAGTGTAATTTTAAAGGAACTGCAATTTAGCAAAACAGCTGGGTAAGTGATAAATAGAGGGTTGGCACATTTGCTCTGCGGTAGGTTTTGCCTGTAACAGTACTACATCTAATTTCAAGGTCAGGACTCTCATTCTCAGGCAGCATTTAGCTTTAGGAAGAACACCTAGCAAGGCATGAACATAAATTCGTTCACCCTTGTAATTTCTACAAGAGGCAGGCAGGTATTATGATCTCCATTACACAGGAAAAACATCACCTTCTAAAAGAAGGTCTGACTCCAGTCACCAGAGAGGAGGCATTTCAACCATAGTATCTCCGAAAGCTGGCTGAAGATTTTAGAATTAAGTATCTATTTTTTCCAGATAGATATTGACAAACTGAAGTAAAAATTTCAAATTAATATCTATGCATGTAGCAACAAGGATGGATTCTCCAACTCAAAAAAGGAGACTAGCTCAACCAAGCTCAATTTGGCAGTAAGAGAAATCTAGATAAGTAGAAAATAACTCATTCTATTCTAATGGGAGATGGAAGTTTAAAACTTTGCTTCAAGCAAGTACAGACATTAACATGGAAAATGAGCACCTGTCCTACTGCTCTAGAAGGAGCATCTTTCTTTACTTTGAAAGACCTCTCCATGTACAGAATGAGTTAATATTTTAAAAGCTGCAACATCTCGCAGGACAGAGGACAGCCTTTTCTGCCCATTTCTGCTAATTGTTACTGAAGTCCAGATCAAATAGTATCCATAATGATTTTCAGAAAGATAAATGAAGCTGTCATGATTGGGTAGCAGTTGTCTTGATGTGAAACTCATAGATATAATTTAGGAAGTTTATTAAAAAAAGGAAAGCAAAATAAAATTGGGTTATTTCCTTCAGAAAACATTCCAGCACCAGATGAGAATTAGAGCAAATTCTACCTCACTGTGAAGAGGGATAGGATTTGTGTAACAGCAAGGAAAGCATTATGAGACAGGGATTATTTCTGACTAAGAGAATCTAGTTGTAGAGAACACAGACAGAATAGAGGCAGGAAAAAGACTGATTCAATTTCATGCTAATGTGAGCATACAGTGTTGGAAATCACAGTTTTAAATTTATCAGCATCTATTTCTAAATTATCAAGCACTAAATACATTGTTAAGATTGCTTTTCTTGATCAGTTGTCCCCTAAAATATAATTGTTTAGGGGATGTGTTTTAGTATATTTTTGTATGGTTTTGCTCCCGTTTTGTTTCATCCTTCATATTTATCAACTTCCAGGGAGTCATTATATAAATATATATAGGGGTTTTTTAAGGAACTGGTTTTACTTGTGAATGAACTAGGTTGGGATAAAGAGCCAGACCTTATTCCATCTCCTAAACAAGTTTGTTTTTTTTTTTTGAAATTGAAATGGCTAAGATTTTGCAAAGGATTCTGTGAACTATGCTTGCTTACTTTTCTAGGAAAGGAAAAACCAAACAAGGAGGTGCTAGCAAAGTTGCTTTTAAGTTTATTGTATTAATAAAGGTCAGTCCAAATCAATCCTGTAAGCCTGGCCATTTGGGACATGTGCCATATAATCCCTACTGACAACTTGTGATTTGCAAATATAATTCTTAGTGTCATCTTTTCCCTGCAGATCTTTGACAGGACTCTGCTTGAATTGTTTTCCAATAATGTCACAACAACACATCACTGGAGATGTATACAACACATCTTTCTGTACTTCAGCTTCCTCAGTCTGGGCTAATCTATCCAGCTTTTTCGTGGCCTAGTTAATTCTCACTTGGAAAAAATCACACAATTTTAGATTATTTTTATTTATTTGTTAATATAATTCCAGAATACGACTCTGGTGGAAGTATGAGAGAATGGTAATGGCAAAAGGAAATCTCCAAAATAGAAGAATTTCTGCTGGCTTCAGATCCTAAGTTACCATAGCAGCGAACTCAACACACTACCTGTAAACTAGATAGCAACAGATAAATAAAAGATGGGAGAAATCATATTAAAATCTAAGGGTCTGCTCAGCAAATTCTCTATTTCTACCCATGAAAACAAGGAGATACGTGTGTTGTTTGGATTCCTGGCACCCCTAATTCAACAGAACTGTGCAGAAGGTCTTCTTGGTCCTCATTTCCTGTTGCAGTATTCTGCAGACATCCTTTGTGAATTAATTTCTGGTAGGTTTATATAATAATACAGCTCCACAGAAGCCATTCTCTCTGATGATGAATGAGTGTTTCTTTTCAGTTTTCCACGAATGAAAAAGAATGTCTAATCCCAGATGCCATCAACTCACTAAGAATAACCTAATCTTATGTAAGATCAGGTTGCTCCCTGAATTGAATGCAGACTGCTAATGCTCATCTAATGACAAAGTGATTTGTGTTTACAAGTCTGGGGGATACTTCATGCATATTTTATATTTTACATTCACACATATAGAGAACAGAAATCCATGTAATAAACCGCATATTCAGATGTGTTACTGGTATTTTACATACTGACCTATTTAGTTTTAACATTTCAAACCACTGGGACCTTGTTTGCACAGCACAATTCAGCTGGACAGAGAAGCACCTAACAAATCACAATCGTATCATTGTAAATTACATCCTCCATCAGATTAGCTAACCATGGTCGTATCAAGATGTTGGATCCTGCAGCCTGCCTATACAAATCAGATTTATTTTTGAAGTTCAGAAAGCTAACAGACTAAGAGAAAAGGTACTAGCAAAGCACCATTACAGATGCATAGGTCAAAAGCAGTTCAGTTTGGCTTCAGAACAAAGTTTTTTCCCAGCTTCAGAGACTTCCCCAGTGATGTGGAGGGATTCTTGTTTGAAGTTTGTTGTTTCAAGAAGTGATTTCCTCATCGTTACTTTGCTGGGTACAAGTGAACAATGCAGGGCATAAATAGACATTCTCAAAGGTTAAAAAGAAAATACTTAAACTGCACGGCTGGGATTCTTCTCTGCTACTAATGTACATGACAACTATCTCCCTATGCAAAATGGAAATCAGGAAAGAGATTACCAAGTTCAGTTCTACAGCAGTGTTAATGAGATTTAGTTTCAGTGGGGTTTTCTTGGTGTTTGTCAATTATGCCACTTTACCTGTCCTTTTGACTTTTATTTCTCCAGTGACTTCTCTATGTAATTCACCAAATAACTAAGGATGGTAGTAAAGAAAACTTGCATGTCAACGCAGGTTTTCATTTGAAAAAAATAATGACAAAGAAATAGAATATAATTCAGGCTCTGGATACAGAAGAGTGTTTAATAATATTATTAACTTTAGGCCTGTGCAGCAGTCTGACAAAGAGACTGAAGCAAGGGCTGAAGTACTTTATTGAGTAGGTTTTGTAGTTCTAGTCTGCATACTTTTCCACATCAGCTAAAATACACAAAATATTATTTTTCCTAAAGCTTTATCTTTTTACTACTTAGAGTGCTTAAGGAAGTTCAATTCCCATCACTTCAGAGATCATATTTCTACATCAGAAAATCACAGAATGGTTTGGGTTGGAATGCACCTTAAGATAAACTAGTTCCAACCTCCCTGCCATGGCCACATATGCCTCACATGAGACCATGTTGCTCAAAGCTCTGTCCAACCTGGCCTTGAACACTGCCAGGGATGGAACACTTGCCACTTCTCTGGGCAACCCATTCCAGTGACTCATTACCCTCACAGTAAAGAACTTCCTCCTTATATCTAACCTGAACTTCCCCTGTTTAAGTTTGAACCCGTTGCCTCTTGTCCTATGGCTACACTCCCTGATGAAGAGTCCCTCTCCAGCATTCTTGTAGGCCCCTTCAGACACTGGAAGGCTGCTATGAGGCCTCCACACAGCTTTCTCTTCCCCAGGCTGAACAGCCCCAACTTTCTCAGCCTATCTTCATACGGGAGGTGCTCCAGCCTCCTTACCATCCTCGTGGCCCTCCTCAGTACTTGCTCCAACAGCTCCGTGTCCTTCATATGTTGAGGGCACCAGAACTGTACACAATACTCCAAGTAGGGTCTCAAGAGAGCAGAACAGAGGGACAGGATCACGTCCTTCGACCTGCTGGTCATGCTCCTTTTGATACAGCCCGGGATACGGTTGGCTTTCTGGGCTGCAAGCATACACTGCCGGCTTATGTTCAGTTTCTCGTTGACTGCCTCATCTGAGACAGTCCCCGTCTTAAAGATATTATGATGTTAAATGGACAAGGAAGACAAATGCAAGAGAACTGAGGGCAGTAAAACAATTACAGTAAGTAATCACCAACCAAAAGAGAACTGGGAGAATGTAAACCAAAGATACAATATGCTTTCATCTGAAAGAAGAGAGCAGAGCTGAAGGATGCTAATGGTGGGAAGGAACAGCTAATCTGCTCTCCTGCTCTCATGCATTCCTATTGACTTCAAATAAGGTATATCAGGAAGCTTACGCTTAAATTAGGGCTCCTGGTTTTGCTGGTTTGGGAAGTTAGATCTCCTGTCTTTAATACTGAACCATGAACTTAAATCTGAAAATGTCCATTCAAATACAGTGCTGTGCAATTGCTTAGAAGGACAGTGAAAGTGTGCAGTAAGAATTTAACGTTTTATTAAAGAAAACATTCAGGCATTCTTAGGTTAAGTATAATTTATGCATTTTTCCTGTGTGGAAATGAGTGACTGAAGTATTTGGCTAAATTAAATTGTACATAAAGGACCAAACTCACAAAACATGCATTGAAAAACTCGTGAGTAAAGCTATCAGGGCAGTAAAGACGGAAAAGAAAAAAAACCCAGCAGCTCACATATAGAGGTCAACCAATCACCCAAGTGTGAAACTGTTCAGTCATCCGAAAGCACTTATGACTGCCCAGCAGCACTTTGAAAATATACAATTGCCAACTAGTCCTAAATCTCAATTTGTGCAATTACTGCAAATTTGCATAATTAAGAACAGCCACCATAAAGCCCAAATGGTTGTCAGTTTAGAAGAATCTCACTGCAATCTGCTGAAGTTTACGTGCTAAAAAGAAGTGTCATAAGGATTGGCAGGATGGTCTCGCAGTTTAAAAAGGAAGTTTGTTTGTGAACTTGGATACGCCTGCTGTATTTGAGACCTTCAACGTGCACTTCAAATATCATTTAATTCAATTTCTTATCTGCAAAATGTGGATAACAACATGTGGCCTTTTTCATAAAGAACTTCATGATTCTTAACTAAAGGACCTATAGGAGTGTGAACTATTTATTATTATCCAAACTGTTGTGGAGAATGCTCTGCGACAGCTAACTCTACTTTCTTTACTTCAAAACCACATCATCTCTTCCAATGGATTTCTCTCTAAATCCTAAGACATGTATTATATTAAATTACCATGAAAAAGCCTCCATGGGCAAGTTCCCACATTTTTATTCATTCCTTCTTCAGCCAGTGCAAAGTTAGTAAAGTTTCTGTTTAAATAACGTCCAAGTCAAAACTAATTAAGAAAATCAGGATTGAACCAGGAAAATAGAGTTTTCCTGTGCACGTGGAGATGGAAGAGACTGACCTTCCTTAGCAATTATCTTTGTTATCACACAATAAAATGGATTTGGCTGACTTTGATTATTCTTAGTTAAATACACCTCTCAGCAGCACAAAATATGCATTCCAGCTGTCATTTTACATGCCAAATATGTTTAGATAGGTTTTAAAATAGCTAAAATTAACTCGGAAAATTAAGCTTATCAAAGAGACAAAATACATTGTTTCATTCCTAACATCTTTAGGAGCATCTTTAGACAGATAGATTGAAAACAAAAAAATAATAACAAAAGATCCTTGGGCTCAAAGTGCATTAAAAATATTCATGACAATGTTGGTTTGTTTTTTTTTTTTCAGTTCAGCACCCGTGTCTGAAAAATCACATATCTTAGCTAAAGCTGATGAATGAATTTTGACCAAACTACATCTGATTGCCAGTCTCCAATGCTTTTCAAATCCACTTAAATTCATAATTTTATCTGTAATATACATTCATTACTCCTTTCCTCATCCTCACTTCAATGTAGAGCTACTGCTAAGCAAATGACAAACACTAACAATTTTGTGGTACATAAAATTCTGCCAGTTGATAGTACCCTCTTTTTTGTCGAAGTTCAAATACTCTACAAGTCATGCAGACATGCCATCAATTCAATCTTTGATTTTCATGCATTTGGATTTGCAAGAATAAGCAAACTACACATCACCATGAAGCCTCTTTAAAGACATTCAGCACTACAGTTATCAAACAGGAAGCAGTCTTTCTTAAGAAACAGCAGATCTCTGCAGACATTTTTCTTTTCTATGAACACAGTTTATTTCTGTTCCTGGGCAATAGGCAAAATGCAGACTTTATTGGAAAACATTCCCTGTCCTTCTGTTTCACAAGGAAAGGTAGCAAGTTCAGTTTAGTCATGAAACTCACGGAAGGCACAGCTGAACATCTCCAACCAAATTCTGCATGTTTACCTCCATAACACGTAAAGAAAAGCCATTACAAGTTGCTTGAAGGAAAACAGACATTTTTCCCCACTAGTACTTTCTGAAGTTTGAGTATTGGTTCAAAATGCATTTGGAAAAATCCATGACAATTGAGTAAGCTGTTACTAGAAAATTCTCCCACTTTGCTTAATTTGCTTATTTCCATAGAGGCTAAATGGTTTAAAAGCTCCATTGCTTGAAAGCAGATCATTGCTGTCTCCTGCTCTTTACTTCCCACCATTGACTGCTTGGTCTTTTCCACCACCTTATGACGGACTATCTGTCTCTCCACTTGCAAGGAAGTGGGAGAGAAAACAGACACTTATTTCATAGGACAGTGGAAGTGAATGGGGTTTTTGAATAGCCTTGGACCATGCACAAAGACACAGATCCATTTCGTTAGCATGGGATGGGAACCAGAACTAAAATTTCAGGGACATACAGTTAGTTTGAGTCTTACTTCTGACAATTACCAGAATACAATTTTTTTTTTCTACCATGCCCTCCCCATTGTTTGCAGTTTTATTCCAGATCCTGTCTTTCATCTTCCCATCTTCAGACACCTTATAGCTCTAAATTTCTCAGGCATCTTTCCATCAATGACCTTCAGCTCAACCCTCATTCTGGGACACCCGTTACAATCCTACAGCATTAAGTACAGCTTTGCTTTGACATTTTATTAGGCAGACTTCAAAATGCATGTTACAAACACATTTCAAGATAATTCACTCCTGTGAAAACATTTTCTTCTAATCTCCCTGTGAATACTGTCATCCCCTACTATATAAAATTTCACTGTGGTCTTAATTCCTCAGTATCAGGACCTGTTGTTTTATTTGCCTGTAGAGTGCCACAAACATCTGTGGCTCTGTGTAAAATCTAAAAATACAATGTTCTTAATTTTCTTAACAGCTTCTCATCTCTGTCTCACCTATGCAAAGTCAACTTTAAAGTTTATCACAAGTAGACTGACCTTTGCCTTAGATTTTGTCTTAAAATAGACATGTAGTGTTGTCGAAAGAGTAAAAAGCATCACCATCTTCTGCTGGTTTGCTAAAGGAGAATGGCTCAGATATCTCACTTATTTCAAGTGGTTAACTGCATTCCCTAAAGTAAGCCTTGATTGTCAAAACTTGAGCCCATATTCTTCTTTTATCTGAAGGTGATGCAATTTCAGATAACTGATTATTTCATCTGATGAGAAAAAAGGATGACAATGCTCTGTCTAATGCACTGAAAGGATCTGAGCACTAATGTCTTAATACACTGTAATGAACATTAAGAAAGAATCTTTTCATCTTTTGAAAGTGAAAGTTTTTGATTGCAAAAATCCATCTGTGACAACAGTATACAGCATTCCATATTCAGTCCAGCCAGATGATGCTTAGAGAGCACACAGTACAGAGGATACAACACAGCAAAGCACTTTGTTTTCATATGCTTTTGTTCTTGGATTTTAAGTAAGATGTTCAAGGAAAGCATGAGGGCAATATTTTGAGGTTACATAACACACTGTCAGCCCTTCACAGTTAAAAATAAAAGGATTCAGGCTCTCCTCCATAATTGTAATTTACAATGGAGAGCTACACAGATGCATTCTCCTAAAGAATTTCAGTATTTATTCCTTGTTTTAGCACTGTGAATCATAAAGACCCACTGGCTCTCTCTTTAGGCAGGTTACACTCCCAGTGACTTTAATGGATTAGGAATAAGAAAGATCACTTGCTTGTTTTATGCATTTGTGGCTTAGAGGCAACTGATGAGAAGTTAAAGAAAATTATCAAAGCTACTGTTGCAATGCACCCTTATTTCTGATTCTGCCAAAAAAATTCTCATACCCTTCCCCTTTCCTAAGTGCTCCCCACAGTTTTGAAGTGCCGTGTATCTGCAAGCTGCATTTATACCCAGCTATGGTGAGCGACTTCAGGATAAGACAGAGCAGGGCAGAGCAGAATTCAGAAGGAACTGGTAGTAAACTGCATGTAGCTGGCAGGGGAAACTCATAACAGAAAGGTACTGCCAGGCCTACAGGAATGAGAGAGAAGCAGCATTTCTCACTTTTTAAGCATCCAGTTTCAAGAACTGGGGTGCCAAGAGAGAACAAATAGCGGCTCAGCCACAATTACAGTTCTGAATACATTTCTAAGAGCCTACCTATTCCCTTCAGCAACATGCTCCTATATGTAATGGCTGTATATTCCTGTAAATTTGTAAGGCTTTTATTCCCAAAGGAATGAGGAACTACAAGCAGCCACCTGCAACAATGCTGCAATTGTAAGAAGAGTTGTAGCTTGGATGTATTCTAAAGCACCTTCCATTCTGCCAACAGCTTGTTGGACAGATTATGTTATTGAGAGAATAAAGTGTTTACTATGTCAGCAGAGTAATTATATCTGGAAAAAAACCCACATGAGCATTCATAAAGTCTCTCCCCAAAACTGAGTTATGTACTAAAAATAATGATGGCTGCCTGTATGAATAATCTCAACTTTAAAAGAAGTTTCTGTAGCAAAGCTCACATTAGCCTATCCTTTCCTCTTTATCTTCCAAAAGTGTCAGTCATCTTCCGTCTTATCACTACGAACACAATGCAGCCCACTGCTGCCAGCTTCTTATCCTGGAAAAGCATCTGAATGATTAGAAGTTTCTCTTTTGTTTCTCTTTGGTTTATGTATTCTTTCCAATAAGTCCCTCACTCTCAATATTAGGAGACGTATTTTTGCTGCCACAAAGTTTGGCTGAGGCTTCCAGTAACAATGCCTACAGATAACCAGAAAAACTCCTAATGTTCCTGAGCCTTGTGTAATGGGCTTAGGCTGACTTCTGGAGTAGAAATTGAAGTAGACGCAACAAAAATCAGAACCTTGGCTTCTAAGTGTTAAAATTATAAGACTCCTGGAAGTAGCTAATAAGTAAAATATGTCTTTAATATAAGATAACCTTCACATTTCCAGTGGCTTGAATAGGATCAACAAACCCTAAAACTATTAACGAAGATTGCAAAGGCCATCCAGTAGCTCAAAACTGTACAGTAATTTTTTGATCAAAAAGAAATGTTTTTGTAAATATTTGACTGAACCTTTTTAATTCTTTTGTGATAATTAAATTCTTTTAAAATATCCATTTAGTATTACTTCCACAGATCCTTACATGAGAACCTCAGCAATCTGCCAGTGAAACCCAGATTCAGTTTAAAGATCAATTACTGATGGAATGAGACTGCAATGACTGCTGTATCACATAGCTAAGGAATTTACCATAACACTCTGCTTTTAGAGGTTTTATTTAAAAAGTAATCTCCCATAAGTAGGTCACTATCTTGATTTAGGAAATAATTCAATTCAGACGGTTCAACAATGCAGAGACCATCAAGACCAAGGAACTGGTTTTACTCCCACTGACGCTAAACATAATACTCTCAATCAGTGAGAACCAGGATTTTGTCTGTAGCTTTATAATAAGTCTTCTTTTTTTAAACTCAGTCCAAATTCCTAAGTGCAGCTGCTTCTAAGATGCATAAAATCACCAACATATTTCACACATAATACACAGAATTTCCCCATAAATTATGAATTTTGTAGAAAGCAAAGTAAATGATAAAAATGTTAGATCGCATCATTTCCTGTAATGTATGTACATGCACGCTCAAATTCCCCCCAAAAGAATGTCAAAATGAGAAAACCCCAATATTTTCTAAGTCAAGATACATATTCTACAACTTCAGCACTTCTCTAGTTTGTACCAACCCAGGAACTTCAGTTAAGTTCAAGTACAGAACTGAACATTAGCAATTGGCATTTTACTACTGCTAGCAGAGGTATGAGATGGCAGTTACTAAAATACCAGACCAGACACAGAGTATTCTATTCCACTGACAGGTAAGGGAAGTAAGCATATCAATCAGTGCTTTTATGGGCAACCACAGGCCCTCAAAGTGACATGCCAGGAAGTGTATCTGGGTTTTATACCATCTATTTGGGTATTGCTGGGTAAAAATGAAAAACATTTCACTTCTACACTATCAGATCCTTCAAAGTGGATAACAAATATTAGCATTTAGAAAATCTAGAAAATTAAAATGCAAATAAAGAGAAAAAGAAAAAAAATCCCAAACCTACTAATCCAGATTCAAGATAAGAAATTTCAAGGCAAACACCAGTGAACTACCTGCCAAGAATAGTGTATCTTTCCTAGGTAAGATGTTGAGTGCTTGAATATGCTAGTGAAGACTCAGCAGGACCCAAGAGACACTGCTATCGCTCACTTCATGAGTACTAAGCAAAGCTTCCCACTGAGTTCTGATAGCAGGCCCTGGGAAGCATTCTTCCTCACACATGTTTTTGGAGGGTGCCTGGTGTCCCAGATCTGCCTTTGTGCTGGCTCTTGCTCTCTGCAACTTAGTACCTGCTGTGTTTGACCATTAGCACACATGCCATAAGCCTTTGCTCTGAGGAAATCTGTTCATAGCTCCCTTATACATTCAAAAAGGCAGTGAACTGCCTCAAAGAACTTCATGATTCATTGTTTATTGATCAATTTTGTTACATTGACATCAACCCAAAAGGAATAGCAAACCAGCAGGTATTGCATTTAAGCGAGGGCTGGTGAGAGTAGCCATTCAGTTCCCACAAAAGTTTCTGTGAGGAAAATCAAGTTTTGAAGCCAGCAAGTTCTCCGAGACAAGAAGTCTTCTTTTCTGTAGGTAATTTGATATACACTGTTTAGTAGGTTCTGATTTTTTTAAAACCAAGAGAAAATCAGCTTCTGGTTACCAATTTCAGGGCATTCTTAAATTTACTTTTTCTTCTGTTCTTATTAGCATATCCCTCCATTTCCTCACTACAGAAGAGAAAAACCATAGCATATTCCAGTCCTCAGGAACCCCCTACTGAGATTATCTTTCAAAAATAATCAACAGGAGTCTCACAATGACACAGGCAGCTCCCTCAGCTCTTGTGAGTTCATCCCATCAGGTCCCGTAGACTTGCATGGGTCTATTTTGTTTACACGCTCCCTAAATTGATCCTTCCCTACTTCCCCACTCCTCTCCAGACTTTCCTACCAGTCTCAGTGGCCTGGGATTCCTGAAGCATAGTCTTACCAGTAAAGACTGAGGCAAAAAAAGCATCAAGTACCTTTGTCTTTTCCTGTCCTTTGTAACCAGCCATATTGAGCTGCAGGTCCACATTTATTCTCCTCTTCCTTTTACAGGTAATATACCTGTATAGAAGCAGCACTTCTTGCTGCTTTTCACATCCCTTTCTGGATTCAACTCTGAGTGGACTTTGGTTTGCCTAAGCCCATCACTTCATGCTTGGACAGTGCCTCTATAATCTTCCTGGGTCCCCTGATCCTGTTCCTACTACTGGATGCTTCCTTTTTAAAATCTGAGTTTTGTCAGGAGCTCTGTGCTCATCTGTGCAAGCCTCCAGTCACCTACTATTTCCTGCGTGCAGAGATCAACTATTCTTGAGATTAGAAGAAGCAATTCTTGGGGAAAAGCCCCACCAGCTCTCCTGGATGCCTTTGTTCCTCAGGACTGTCTCCCATAAGATTCTTCAAAGCAAATCCCTCATGAGAAAAAAGTCTACTCTCCTGAAATCCAGGCTTGTGATCCTGCTATTTGCCTTGCTCCCTCTCAGAATCGTGAACTCCTACCACCTCATGGCTGTTGCAACCAAAGTGGCCTCCAACTTTAGCATCCCTGACTAGTTCTTCCTATTTTGCAAGTATGAGGCGCATCAGTGTTCTCCTCTTATCAGCTCCTCAATCGCTTCTGGCAGTAAGTTATCACCAATACACCCCAGAAAATTCCTGGATTGCTTGTGGCCTCCTGAATTACCCTTCCAAAAGATATTGGGGTGGTTTAAGTCCTACATGAGGACCAGTGCCTTTGAACATGAGGCTTACTTAAATTGTCTGATGACCACCGAAGCAACCTCTTAATCTTGATAAGAGTCTGCTGCAGACCCCTACTGCAAGGTGGCCCACCTGTGGCTTTCCCTATAGCCCTAATTTATAAGCTGTCAGCTGTCGGGCATAGCTCCTAGGTAGATCTCCACGCACTCCCACTGCTCCCTCACACAAAATGTAGCTTCCCCCATATTGTCCTTACCCATCCTTCTTACAGAGCTTGTAAACATCTTTTACAGTGCTGCTCGTGTGTAAACTATCCCACTGTGTCTGCAGTATAGATAAGATCATAGCCCTGAAACTGCACACAGACCCCTAACTCCTGATGACTGTTCTACATGCACTATGTGCATTAGCAGACAGACTCTTCAGACAGGTATTTGGTCATGCTGATTTCCCAGAAAATGTATGACAGCTGTTCCTGTAATAATGCCCTGTAGGCAATCCTTACTGCTTGCATAGGCTTCATGAGGTCCCCCTTCAGCATTATAGAATCATAGAATAGTTAGGGTTGGAAAGGACCTTATTATGGATTAAGAGCTCTTTATTGTCTGAAAAACCCTGCACCCTTTGCTTACAAACTCAGTCCATCTTTTCCTCACTTGATTGTGTGTTGAGATTCCTTTACCCTACTGATCCTAGAATTCTCACCCAATTGGCCAGCCTGTTGGCAAAGATGCTTTTGACTTACTAGGCAAGGTGGATCTCATCTCTCCCTAGCAGTCCTTGATACTTAAGGAGGATCCCATGGTCATAAAAGCAGAATCTCTGTTGTTGAAACCAGGTGGGCAACCAGTTGTTCACCTGCAGGAACCACCCACTCCTCCTCAAGCTGCATTGAGAAGAATTTCAATAAAAACATTTTTTAATGCAAAGGTGACAATCACTTCCAATTTGCATCAACCTTGCAAAGCAGAGCAGTTAGGCCTGAGTCATTCCACTGAGTTAAAACCAATTTATGGAAGCTGGAGCAATCGAAAGCTAGGATTAAAGCTAGCAATGTGTCCTAACATCCAAGAGAGAGAATGGCCTAACAGCTTTCTCCAGCAAATTTTCATGCCAGAGTCCCAGAAATCAGAAAACCATATGTTTCATGTTTTGAGTGTTCAGTGGTATCAACACAAACAATAATAAGAAATCTAACCTCTGAACCAGCATTAAGTATTACCTTAATTTACAAAAGGATGAATAGCTCTTTTCTGTTGTGCTAGTTTAACCTCATTACATTAAATGGTCAAAATTCTGCTCTGGCTTAAAACGTCAGCACTAAAACTACCACCTTTTTGTACCAGAAGGTACAAGAAGGCATGGACCATCTGAACGTAATCAGAACATGTTCTAGCATTGAGCTGGGTGCCTCTGGCTAAGAGAAAAAAAATCAGAACAAAGTCAAAGCATTTTCAGTAAGCAGATAAGGAACACAAACAGCTACCAATATGACTGCAGTTGTGAGCTGAGCGAAGATAACAAGCACATTGAGAGTCTGGATAACTCAAAAGAAGAAATGAATTCAAGAGGAATAGCTTTCTATTTTCTAACAAAAAACTGAACCCCTGGCCATGAGCTCCTTCCTTCCTTCCCTCTCCTTCCATCTCTACAGCACGCAGAAGGTCCCTGGCAACGCTGCAGAGTCTCAAGTGAGCGAGCAGCCTGTCAGTCTATGCCCTTCAGTGGCCATAAAGCTGCTGCAGCTCTCCATCTATCAGGACAGAGACAGAAGAGATGGGCTAAGCCTCGCTCATCAGCGCACCGTTGCCATGGCAATCAGCTGTTGCCAGGTAGCCTGCAACTAAGAGAAACCTGAGAATTAGCGAGGCCTAAAAATAAAGGTGTCGGGGTTTTTTCCTAGATGTTCATGTGTAACAGGCAAAATAATAATATAACTCCCTCAAGATCTCGGCAGTTACTGGGTGTTTATATTCCGTAGGCTTTGATCACCTTTTAAAATTAGCACATTTTGATAAGCAACAAAACCAACCAAAACATGACAGTGGGAAGATTTTCCAAATCAATGACAACATGAGACTAAAAAGCAGGAAAGGAGGTAAACTGTTCTGAATATTCAAAGAAACTGACAGATAAAAGGCTAAAACCCTTTTAAATCTCTAAATCAGCAGAGTCAGAAGACACAGCAGTTCTGCTGGTTTACATCATCTGTGCAGGAACTGTCCTGTAGTTAATGGATGAGAAAAAAATGGATTTCATTTCATCTGTAAACATTCCTAGGCATACAGACCCTACAAAATAAGAGAAAATGCAACTTAGAATATTGTGCAACTAGGCTTTGGCATTCTCAAATTGAAGACATGATGGGAATACAAGATATGCCACATCTAATTGCAACAGGGTTGATGAAAGCTAATGTTGCAAAGACTCATCACCAAGGAAAGAAAGACTGTTAAAGTGAAAAATTCTTCAACAGAAGTTAACAAAAATCACAACTAAGAAAACAAAATGTGTTCTTCACTGCTTCTTCCTGGTCTCTACATGGACACATGACCAAAACAACCCAAAACCTAACCACAGGTTACATGGAAAGAGATCTGCGGCACCTTTCTTCCCAGGAGCAAGTGTCTTAGAGGAGAGAAGCTGTATGAGACCCTGTAAACTAACACAGCAAAATCAAGTCTGATTATAGCCAGTAGTATATTATAGCTATTGACTCCAAGATCTGCATGGGTTGGTGCTACTGGACTCCAGGGAACCATTCCCTGCAGGTTTCAAGAGATAAGCCTATGGCGAAAGTATAGCAGGACTGGGACAAACTGCTTGTCCAGCTGACTCATTTCAGAGGAAAAGCTAGACAAAAAATGAAATACTGAGTCTGAGCCCATTTCAATGTATAAAATAAACAATTCCTTTGGGTTAACTAAAAAAGGAATTTTCCATTTTTTTTTGTTTTTCATTTTAAGTAAGGAAAATCTGAAGAAACATTAATTCTTTCTACCAGGAATGATTTTTTTTCTTTTGTTTTTGTGAACTGAAAACAAATGTAATGACATAAACCAAAAAGGAATTACAAAATGGAAAGTAATTTCAGATTAAAATAATGTAAACTTTCAATGTTTAAAATGCTAAAATGAAACATTTGGTAGTTTTTGAACATTGCTGCTTCAAATGAATAACTTGGCAACGAAAAAGGAATTTCTAAATCATCTTGATGTTGCAATGTCTGTATGTTTCAGTAGCAGGAAAATCTGATCAAAATACTCAGTCCTCTTCTATCTCAAGCACCCAGCTGAGACAATATTTCCACCTAAATTCTATGCTGTACACGACCCAGTGTTCAAAAATACACAGCCCATCGCTGTACAATGAAAATTATTCTCTCATTTTTTTCTTTTTATTCCCCATGTTTCAATAAGTAATATTTATCCTTCCGTATATATTAGGAATCAATGGCAAGTGGAAAATGTCACAATAAACACTTAATAGTGGCATGGTGCATTTGAGAAACTGCAATAACATCCTTGTGTTGTAGGGACCTTTGAAACAGTGACATAAAGAAGCAGTGACTTTACAGAGAATATTCTAAAAACGTATTTTCAGCCACCCTACAAAGGCACTAAATAAAACCAGGCCAAATCTGAGTGGAAAATTACTTCCAAAAATGCACAAGAACAATACAAAGAAAGCCAAAACAATGAGAGCTGGATTTCTTACTAGTGACCAGTGTTTGTTTTCAAAAGGACTTGAAATTAAAATGTCTTTTCTAGTTAGAAGAATAATTCTTATCCTGCTCCCTTTGTTCTGGCACCCATCACTGAATTTTATACATTTTGACTTGCTGAGTATCAGATAAGATTAGTTTATACAAACACAGCCAGAGACACAGAACATTTAATATAACCTTGTCTTAACGATACTGATTTCGGCATAGAAATTGATTTTTGTCCGGATGGGCTTCAGCTCCCATAAAAACACAAAGCAATTGCAAATATGGTGATAACCTTTAAGGAAGCCACAAGCTCAAATACTAAAAAAAATCTGACTTGATTTTCCTCTCCTATTGTATCCTCTTGGGAAACACAAATACCCATCCAGGGATGGTTTCCAGAGATACAATGTTTTCTGAAGTTCAAAGGAGTTATTTTGAACTCTCTGTGTTTCTTCGTGTTGTTTCTAAAATATAATTAGAGCCTAAGCCAAGTTCTTGCATATATGGAGGTGCCAGTTAGCAGCTCCCCTGAAGAGGAACATGAAGTGGCATGACTTTATAAAGACATTCTGTTCTCCGTGCCACACACGAGACTCCATTTGTCTCCACAGAACTTAACTAGTTAGGGGGAAGTGCTTCCTTAGCGAATTTTCCATGGCAAATTCCTCAACAACACCCAAACAGGGGGCCTGGACACTGCCTTAGGGACACAGAGCAAAGCCCAGCAATGGCTGGCTACTATTTAGGCTGTAGCATGATTTCCGCATTTGGTATCACAAAGGCAGTTGGGAGGGAAGGGAGGCACTGGAAAGGGGCAGAAGGGAGAGGTGAGCTCTTATTTCTAGTTTTAACACGTACAGTGCTAAAGGAAAATAAGAGAACAGCCACCATCAAGTGGTCTCATGTCTTTCTTATTTTATTTCTGCTGCAGTTCTGTATTCTTTGTAAAATGTTCTTCTGGTATCTTTAAAGGTTAAAAAAACACAACAACAACAAAACAAAAATCCACAACACACAAAAAAAACCCCAAAACAAAACAAAAAAAAAAAAACAATACCAGAAAAGTTCTCTTTTGCTTAAAAATAATTTTATGGAAATTGCAATCTTTTGCAGACATGTTGATAACAGCTACATTTTTTACATAAAATTGTCAAAGGTTTCCACTTCAGATGCTTAACATACGAATTAATCTTTTTATATTCAACTCTTAATTGCAATTGTATATGTAAAAATAACGTATATTAGCAAGACAGTACAATAAAAAGTGGAAATTAATCAAAATGCTTTGATATTCAAGTTGGATGTATATTCCAACTCGAAATTATTTCCCACTCAAATGTTGGGATTTCCCATGGAAGAGAAAACCTGGTGTTTTAGACACAAATGACTGCCACACATTCACAAGTATCTTCTGGGGAATATAACTGCAGCCCAGGAGCATTAGCTAAACTGAGTACACTCAAGAAAAAATGATTATTAATTTACCTCCAGAAAACTGACATTAAACTAACATTCAAATTCAAACAATTCTGTATATATCCTTCTAGCCTCAAGAAGTGGTTTATACTTACTATTTTTTCCTTTTTTACTCTTTTATTGTATCTACATTAGATATTACAGTTAAAACAATAGCTATCCCAGGGGAAAAAAAAAAAACAACCCAAAAAAATCCGCCATTACATGAACCTGTTTCACTGCAAAATAGAAATAAAAGCTTTCTTTTCAGATAACAAATGACAGGAGAGGGGGAAAGCATCTAGTTGGAGTCCCACACTATGCAGCATGCAAGCCACAACAAACATCTCTATTAATCCAAAATGTAGACATTTCATACTGGAGGAAGGACTGCTAATGATACCTGTAGCCAAATCAGAACACAGATCTCATTCTTGTGCAGCACTAGAATGAGGATGCACTGATCTCGTCTCTCAAATTATACTGGAACATTGACAGTTTCAGAAAACTTCACCTTAAATGCGCTGTAAAAGTGTTATATCATCTGAGGAAGTATTTTTTGTTCTAAATGTGTTAGAATTACCTCTTGCATCACTTTCTCTCGTTTGAATAATTAAGTAACATGACCATCTCCTACACTCTTAGGAAGAAAGGAGTACTTAGCCATTAGAAAAACAAATCTCTTTATCAGCATTTATGTACGTACAGGAGTTATATGGAGTATAGCAGCAGAGTATCAATTTAAAATAAAATAGGTATTCTAGAATACCTTCCCATGAGGACATATTTATCCTTTTCCTTCACTAGACTCTTCTATGCTTTTGCTCAGTTGTGACTAATTTAGTAAGTTACAGGATACTCTACTCTTGCCCCTTGCAGAACTTCTGACCCAAAAGTACACATCTAAAATGTTTTTTTTTTTAAATGAACATGCATACATTTTGGTGTGAACAAACTTTTTGCCAGTTAAACTCTAATTAAATCTAAAATTAGGGTAAAATCCTCCTTAGAATCATTGAATAGCATCGAATTTCCACTAAAAACTTGTAATTGACTCGAATATACCTGAAAGATTCACAAATCTCTTTATGGTTTCTCCTCCACAAAGCAGCCCATAAAAGTAATTCTATCAAAATGAATACTAGCTACACAACATTGTAACAGCTAACTGCCTTAGGTTCTTCTTTACATTTCTTTTTTGTATCAATAAGGAAGAAATGTGTTGATCAGACACATTCATTTTTGGTTTATATATCAGTCTGTAAGTTTCCACTGAAGTGCCAGGTCTGGAAGTTTATGGAACCAGTAAAACTAAACTGAAACAATGGGCTTGTATAAGTTCCATTGAGAGTCAAATCTACGCTGCAGAATATTACTGGTGATGATGCACAAGCAGGAAAGAATCAGGCTTGTCTTTCTTTGCTAAGTCTGCAATGCTGACAGCAAAAATATCTGTAATCTAAATATATTTGATCTTAACTTATATAGAGAGAAACATGACAACCTATCACATCTTTTTTCTTTTTAAACAAAGTCACATTTCTTAGGAGAACTGCAATTTAAGGAGTCTTTCAAGTTTTCAGGTCTAAGTCAGTTATGAAACCAGAAAGTGGGCATAATGAACATGCAAAGCTCCAGCAGGTATCTTTAATTTCATGTCAGTCATCTCATATGCCCTTTGGAAGGGTGGCTTTCCCTCAGAGATATAGAGAACTGAACAGAACTTTGTCCTTCAGGAGTGATCACCACCTCTTGGGAAGCTCTCAAAAAATGGCTAGAAACCAGCCTGTTGATCTGCTGCAGCAGTCCTGCACCATTTCCTTCCTTCTGAGAATTACTTCATAAGAGAGGCCAGGAAACCCGCCAGCCTCATTCCTGTCTCTCCACTCTACTGCTTCAACCTAATTTCTACGCAGCACTCACAGTGGTCCACCATTTGGGTTTTTTCCCTCAAAATGATTCAGGGTGCTATTACATAGGAATGAATGCATTTTGAAAACTAGATGCACCATTTGAAAGGCAAAGATCACAAGATCACAGAGATCTCTATTTTCTCCTGTTTATTTTTTTTTTATTATCCTAGATGATCTCACTGAAACAGGCTTCTCACCTTCAAACAACAAACTGTTATCCATATGGAATATTAGTAAGGCTGGCAGGAAACAACAAATTTACATATTAAAAGTGTTTGAAGTTTTGATTTCTTTTGGGTTTTTTTTGATCAGCAGATGAAGGACTTGATCATGTATCTCCCACACTTTGTGTATGCACTAATTTACACTAATCCATACCTGTTTTGCTGAAATTCTATCCAAGGTTCTATGTATTTGTCATCTAAACTGAAACATCTTACTTTTGGGGGAGAAAATAAAAGATATAATCAGCTTTAATTATGACTTTAAGTGAGGAATAAACCAACATGAAATGATAAATTAAACACTGACTTCCAAGCACAGCCCAAAGATAAAAAAAGGAAAATAAAGGTAGCATGACACATCCTTTTACTTCAAGTAATAAGAGACACAAAGGAAAAAACAGATGTTGATCAGCACCCAAAGAACAAGAGGTTCTTGAATATGGATATTTCTGATTCTTCTGAAAGGTTTCTGACACAGCGCAGATCTTTAACTTACAATCCTCAAAGAAAATTCGAATGTGACACGCAAAACAGAGTCAAATTAAACCTGAAAATTATCTTCTTCCTTAATAATGGAGTCTGCAAATACTCACAGTATTTAAAACAAAACTTGTACAATTCAAGTCTATCTTTGGGATGAGGACTCTTGCGCAAAGATACAAGCATAAAACTTCTACCATATTCAGTTCTACCTAAAAGGAGGAACAGTGCACATACACGTGCCTCCATCACAATAAAAGGGAACGAATGGCTCCTGAGGCAGGGGAACTAATAAAATCAGGGTTCCAACAGATCTTCACCAGATGTCTCCTGCCTCCTTCCCTTCCATGAAAAAGCTCAACTCACCCCATGTCTTCTGTTGTACTTAGATTAGATCTTCCACATTTCCCCAGATATCTGCAACACAAGCCACCCACAAAAGACCTTTCCTTCCTCCCCATATTCACATTATTTTTCCATTCTATTCTCAATGATCCTTTACCCCATCTCCCAGTAGCAATATTCCTCATTTGCTCTAAACCTCATTGACCTTTCTTGTTTGGGCAGGCATTGCATTATTTTGCCTGGAGCCACACATGCTCCTTGCTGATGTACTGTTCATGTGCTGGTTGCCTGACTTGTCAGCACTTGGTGGGTGCTGACTGCCCAACTGGCTGTTGCCAAACTTGATGGTAACTGCAGAGTTTCTGCCAGTCTCTCAGTGGGGCCATTAACCGGGTTTCTCTCCTTGAGTCAGCCACCCCTTTTGATAATTGTTTTAGGAACTTAACACCTTCGAGATCTCTGTCTACATGCAAATTTTGATTAAAATTTGCCAACAAACTCAAAATTTATTAAGAGGAGACTGACAGAAAGTGCTATCACTCATGATTTTTTCTTGAAGAACCCATGCAAAAAACACAGTTCAAAGAGCTGTCATTCATAGTGTTATTCTTTCACCACAAAACTCATCTCAGATTCAGTATAAATTTTCTTACTATATTATACATCTTTTTCTTGAGGAAATCAGCTAGAGCTTCATATACAGTTACCAGAAATTGAAAGGTGTTTTGCACAAGGTCACACAATATGCCACTCGCAGAAGTGGGTGTTGTCACACACACTCTGCGTTGTTTAGCCAGGGGAAAAGGAGGCTCAGGGGAGACCCTATCAGTACCTTAAAGGAGGTTGTAGTGAGGTGGGCATCATTTTTTTCTCCCAAGTAAGGAGCAATAGAACAAGAGGAATCAGCATCAAGTTGTGCCATGGAAGGTTTAGATTGCATATTAGGAAAAATTTCTTCACCAAAAGGGTTGTCAAGCATTTGAACAGGCTGCTCAGGGAAGTGTCTGAGTCACCACCCAGAGGGTATTTAAAAGACACACAGATGTGGCACATGGTTTAGTGGTGGCCTTGGCAGCCCTAGATTAACCTTTGGAATTGATCTTAAAGGTCTTTTCCAACATAAACAATTCTATAATTCCATTATTCTGGTTTCCATTTCCCTATTCAGTCTTTCTTCTCTTTTTCTCTTTCCCTTCTATACCAAAAATATGCTATTTGCCTTTTTATTTTCAACAAGCTATGGCCCTGCATTGGTCCTTCTAAGAGGACGCAAGTCTCATCTTCTTTATAGAACAAAGGTAAATAAGAACACGTAGAAAAAAACTGGGACAAACTTGCCTGAAAGATATTTTATTTGCTATGAAAGTGGTGGGAAACTGAAACAGGTTTCCCAGAGAAGCTGTAGATGCCCCATTCCTGGAAGTGTCAAGGCCAGGTTGGACAAGGCTTTGAGCAACCTGGTCTAGTGGAAGGTGACCCTGCCCATGGCAGGGGGTTGGAACTGGATGAGCTTTAAGGTCCCCTCCAAGCCAAACTCTTCTGTGATTCTGTGATTAATGAAGTTCATAAAAAGGTGGGGGGCAGGAAAGCTTTTAAAACTATTGAAATGCTGCTGCAGCTCCTTTGATGGGATTTTTCCATCTTAAGTGTGATTAAGGATTTTGTTTCTATTGTTACCTTTAAACACTTTAATAATTCAGTATAAAATAATTATACAATTAAGAATGTAGCTAGTTTTCTACCAAAACTTTCTTCAATATATTAAAACAAATACAAAGATCTCTCTTCCAAACAGCTGACTCCTTTTTCAACAGATTGAACACGCCACACAGCCTCTTCTCATTGAATATATTGCACCTCAGAGTCTTGAATGAAGCCATAAAAGAAGGTCATACGACCTTCCTTGCAAAACAGTCCACAGCCTCCTTCTTAAATTTCTGGCTTATATACATCATATTCAAAAGAGAGGAACTGCGCAGTTGAAAATACTCTCCTAATTCCATTATATCAGAAATTAATTTTGTGTGGTAAATGCCTCATTTTAAACGCCTATACGGTTTCTGAAAAATGTGTTATTTTAACAGCACTTGTTACAGCGTTACATGCTTTCATTTCTGTTATTTCAGGGACCTGTTTTCTGGCTAGTTCTGCTCTCCATCTTGTTGATTCTTCATTCTCCAGCTGTAGCACAAATAAGAGGTCTACAATGACCAGAACTGAAACCAGTGACTTGAAAACTATAACCCATAGTCCACTAATGGTCCCTATGGACTATATGAAGAGTAGTTTCTGACTCAAGTGAAATATTTTTTCTTCAAGAAGCAACAATTCAGCTGTAAAGAATGACAAATGTTATAACATAGCATGAATTTTAAGATTTGGAAACTGTTTGCCCTAAAATGCAAAATATTTCAAGGGGTTTTTTTATTATTATTATTTTAAAAGAATCAGAATGCTGTAATGTCAGATACATGTAGGTACTGGGCAAAAAATGCCTTTGAAATTTAGAAAGTGAGAACTAAAACCCCTACACATAGCCAGGGTAATAAAGATTTCAATTCTAGATAGTCTAAACTCAGATGAAGACTTAGGCACAGCTGTTCCTGTCTAGTGTCTCCTGTTGTAATAGTCCTATTTTATATGAATAAGTAATAACAGGGACAGAAAAATATAGTTCTTAGTGTTTAAAGAGTCTCTTGTGGGATGAGGAAAACTCAGTTTCACCTGCTTGCTACAATGGACAGAGTTGGGCTTTTCCAGCAGTTGAACCATTCCAGCTGAAATCCAGTCACAGATTCCCGGTAGGAAAGAGCAGAAAACTTCAACCCATTTTTCCCATGTCCCAGATCAGTACTTTATCCACCAGAACACCAGCTATGCTTAGAAGTGCTTTCAGCCAGGAATTCCATCCAAGATTTCAGAACCTCTTCTGGTTTAAGTTTTGTCAAAAGTGGTAGGATCCTACAAAAGCTTTCTTTTCAGTAAACTCTTATTTTTGGATGGAAGCATTTAGCTGAAAAAAATTTCCTGACCAGCCCTATTCCCAGTTGTTATGCAATCATTTTAAGGGATTTGCAGACCCTTGTGAGAAAGAAAGAGCCCAAAAAAGCCAAGCATTTATCAGCACTTTGCTAGAGTTTAGATTTCCTTCAGTGCTCCTTTAACACTGCTCATATTTGTTGACAAAAATAAAAAGAGAGAACCAGAAAAGCCTAATAAAATTTGGAAGTGACCTTGAGATATTAGCACCATTATTGCTCACAAGGAAGGGGATGCTGGAGCACATATTCAAACTGGTTTGGTGGAAACCTATGGGTTACAGCATCTGTTAGATGAGCTCACTTCAGTTGTGACCAATATTCAATTTACTCCAACCCCTGAGAAACTAGCAAACCTTACTTCAAGTCATAGTTGCAGATGCAATGGATTTTGGACTCTCTTTGGATATAAAACCAAATCAGTTGTGCCGTCCATGATATTTGAATGGGACACTCCAAGTGTATGATGTTATACTGTTTACATTTCTGCTGCTCTAAAGATAAACACGAACATCAGTTTGACTAGGATAAGCTGTGAAAATGATGTAAATTTGTCACCATTTGTACATAACAGCAGAACATTCCTCAGCGCTCACAGACCTGAGCATCTTTTACTTCTCCAAGATGCTCACCCTCTGCTCAGGTCAGCCTTCATCATCCCCCTAGTACCAGGGCTTGTAGCAAGGACCTTGCACAACAGTATAACTTAAACCATCTATCTGAGGACAATGGTGTTCCTGAGTTTGGGGTTATACTGACTATTTAAGAGAGATAGGAGGACCTTGCACACAGCAGAGTCTCTACAGGATCTTTGCAGAAAGCCTCATCCATGATTTAGCACATGGCTTTCTCTTACAGTGGCCAGTATTTATAATCCAGTAACTGAATGACTGATCAGACAAACTCTTAGAGGGTGCTGTGCTGTTGTTAACATAGGCATCATTTTACACCTGAAGGTCTCTAGTATTGACAATCATTACAAATCCCACAGTTCTATGTAGAAGACACTGCTATTCATGCCTCAGTTATTATCTTCTCTGCCTCAAAATAAGTGGTGCTTATTTGGGTAGTAATGAGGAATGAAAAAATGCCTACTTTTTCTATATAAAATCATATATTAATTTAAAACAAGGCTTAACAGTGTGATAAACTATTTCCCCAGAAATGTTACAAACCATTAAATTATCCTTTAAACAAAGTGTTTTTCTTCTTGGTACTTTCATAGTTTAATGAAAGTTTGTTATAGAAATCTAGGGCCCTGACTACTTTGTATCAATATCTGTATGTACATCTAGCAAGAAATGTTTGCTTATCATAATTATCCTGAAAATTAGAAGCTTGTTTCTTTACCCCTTAGTGCAGCAGCAGCATTCCTTAAGTTTCTATTTGTGTGACATGAGCTTGCCAGACCCGCCACATATCTCCTAGGCACAGTCCTGCAAGACAGATACTAACTCCTGCCTCACATGTTGGTGTTAATCACTGTATACAAGCCAGGGTACGTCCTGCACCATCAAGCGTAAAGAAAACAGTGTCCCTGCTAGTCTCTAAACAAAAGAATATTTAAGTATAAATTCATAAGAGAGCTACAGATTCCACATTAAGGCGAGAGGTATTTCCATCAACGACTACCCAATTTGAAAAACACATACAGTAAAAAGAACTGTGGATATAGTGAGCAATTTCCAGAGTGAAACAGATCTCTACAGCCAGTAGAAGTTTACAAACCAATAAATTATGTTCAAGTCTGACAGGAAGGAAGGATTAATTGATACACCCATCTTGGAAATGATTTCCTGTTTTGTGGGTCTCTTGGCATGGAGATAAGACTGCTCCTTAACTAAATTTCAGACCCCAAAGGAAGATAAAATTTAAATGCCCAGATCAGATTCTGAGATTTCTGAATGTTTTCTTCTTTGCCTACTCCAAAAAAGAATTCAAAAAGACAGTACCACTAAAAGACTTTGTTGAGTCACTTACATCCAAATCAACTGGTCACACACTACAACATCTTAGATTAATGATGTACTGGCAACTACAAGCATGTTAAGCATTCTAACTATACTTGCTATTTCATTAGATTTAGATGACACATACATGCTCTCTGCATTTTCAGGGCACATCTAAAAGAGCCCTGAATGGAAGAAACCCATTTTCTGAGTTTTAAGGAGGTGACAGAGATGACAGAAGATCCAGGAATATTCCAGCTGTGAACGTATTTTTTCTGAAGATTATGAGACAGTTTCTATGAAATGGTTTTTCCCACATGACTAGAACATCAGCATCTCAGATAATCTATTTCACATTTTTTGTTGCGTTTTCATTCCTACAGCTACGAAACTTAGCTACATCATATTCTTCCTTACAGGATCACTCAAACAACAAGCAGCTCACATCAGTTCCATTTTGAGGGGGAATGAGGGGGGAAGGAAAATTCTTGTTACTCAGAGGGCTTACAGAAAGGAGTCATCCAGTGTGTGCTGAACATGGGCACCATCCAAAACCAATGATGGCTATGAACTGAAATAAACCTCACATGAAGTGAATGCTTTGTTCCCTAAAGAAAGGGCAGAATGAGCAGATACATTCTAGCAAAATTTAGTCAGATTAAGCAGCAGTACAGGTGAACCAAGGGCAAATCAAGGAGCAGGTGCAAAAGATGCCTACATAGGAAGGAAAGCTGCTTGGCTAGAAGAGTCTCACTCAAGAAAGCAAAACCACACAAAAATATCTATATATTTAGATACGTAAATATATTTACCACACAGAAAATGGCAAATACCATGAAACATTTCTAGAAGCCATCCAAAGGACAAAAAAAGGAACTGTTTCTAGCATTAGTAATCTATATGTGATTGCAACTGAAAATGACACATTCCTCTAAAACCTTTGGTATAAAAACCATTAAATAGGAATAATCTGAAATAAAAATTGAAAAGTTGATTTCTAGTCCTTCATTGCCTACATAATGGAGTTAAACATACAGATATTTAATTCCTGACACATTGAAAAGATACTTAGATAATGATTTCCTCTATACAAAGGCTTTGCTGCTACAGAGAACAGTATGATTTTCACAGGTATATATTAGCACAAAAATACTGCATCTAATTGTTTTGGATTTTGCTCACCTTTTTAGTGCAATTTGGGGTTACATGAGCTTATATGTTCATGAAAAACCTCATCCTAATGAAAAGGAGCCAAGAAATAATACTTTCCACTTTGGTGCCCCAAAGAAACACATAGATTCTGAAGACTAAGAATGAAAGAAAAAGCTGTCTGGTTCCTAAAAGTTCAGACACCTCATTTGCCTTCTCTCATAATGTGCCAAAAGATTATTTAGAATGGAAGTATTTCCTCTACTTTTGTAACTACAGTTCGCCAGTCATCGTCCAGGCATGCACACACTTCTAAACCCTTTAACTTTTTCTGCGAGTATCCATTATCTCAAACACCTTAGAGCCCTGAAGGAGGAAGGACCCTGATGGAATTTTGCCTGAAAGGGGGGTGGAGGGGCTGCGGCAGCTTTTGTGCTTCTGTCTCATTCAGTCAACTGCACCTGCACCAGAACTGGGAGAAGAACAAATATCTCTGTGTTGAGATTCAAATGGGTTACATGTAGCTGCAGAGGTCTGAAGATCATGAGTTTGAAGTTATCTGAGGAAGTCACAAGCATGTGAGATAAGAGGTATCTGCAACAAGAGGTAGGAATGATACACATTTAAAGGACTTACACCAATGCTGTCTCCAGCTTTGCTAGAATTTTTATCTTTTTAGTGTTCAAGATCTTGTTATAAGTAAGAAGACAGTTTATTCTCTGAAAATGGCCAGTTGACATGATGTGACAGTTACCTACCTACAGATCAATGTTCTACAAATTCCATTAGTTCCCAAAGATTAGCTTCATTAGGAAGCAGCTTTAATTTCAGAAGAGAAATATCTGCCCAATATATTAGATGGGAGTGGAAGGAAGAACACACCACCAAGAGGGCCCAGTGCCAGGTCCTGCACTGTGGTCACAACCACCCCATGCAATGCTATAAGCTTAGGAAACAGTGCCTGGAAAGCTGCCTGGAAGGAAAGGACCTAGGGCTGTTGGTCAGCAGTTGGCTGAATACCGGCCAGCAGTGTGTGCCCAGGTGGGCAAGAAGACCAACAGCATCCTGGCTTGTACCAGAAATAGTGTGGCCAGCAGAACTAGGGAAATGATTGTTTCCCTGTACTGGGCACTGGTGAGTCCACACCTGGAACCCTGTGTTCAGCTCTGGGCCCCTCACTACGAGAGAGACACTGAGGTGCTGGAGCAGGACCAGAGAAGGGTAACAGAGCTGGTGAAGGGTCTGGAGCACGAGTGTGATGAGGAATGGCTGAGGGAACTGGGGGTGTTCAGTCTGGAGAAGAGAAGGCTCAGGGGGGACCTTACTGCTCTCTGCAGCTACTTGAAAGGAGGATGGAGAGAGGCGGGTATCAAACTCTTCTCCCAAGTAACAAGCGATAGGACAAACAAAAATGGCCTCAGGTTGCACCAAGGGAGGTTTTGATTGAATATTAGGAAAATTTTCTTCACTAAAAAGGTTATCAAGCATTGGAACAGGCTGCCAAGGGAAGTAGTTGAGTCACCATCCCTTGAGATATTTAAAAGATATGTAGATGTGACACTTAGGAATATGGTTTAGTGATGGACTTGGCAGTGCTAGGTTAACAGTTGGACTCTACGATCTTAGAAGTAATTTCCAACCTAAATGATTCTATGATTGTATGATCATGATAATGCAAATAATATTAACTACTGCTCCAGGGAATGTAAGCAAACTTTAGACTAAAGTGAATAATTTTTCTTTTTGTTTAAACAGTCAATGGGCACACCAGTACTAACCTACCTCCAGTGTGAGAACCACCACATGATTACTTCTGATGCCCCACGGATGCTTCTGTATAGGTAGTATGCAATTCATGTCCAGTTCTGTGCACTTCCTAGGCTTCATTCTTCTACACTGCAGGAGACTCCAATAGTTTTTAACTCATAACCAGATAATGGAATACAGTATAACCTAGTAGACTTGACTGACTGCTGTGGTTTACTCCAGTTAAGACTTCATGATCAGTACCCACTGAGTGAGAGACCAGCCTTCCAAATTCCAACCTTTAAGCATTTTCTCTGGGAAGAGTGCTTTTAGGCCATTCTTTTTTCCCTGTTTGTTCCTATGTTTACCTGACTGCCCCATTAGACTAAATATGTTTGTAGAGTAAATGCTGAAATAACCTAATCAAAGTACCTTTCCTAGCATTGTCTGTTACGCCACTCTGAAGTCTTACTCACTAATTATATTGAATGGCATATAAAACTAAAGTAACATGAGGCAAAACAAAATGTACCATGATTTTATCTAACTCCTTCCTAATGAATTAGTCTTCAGATATCTTCAATGATTTTATTCTTTTAATTTGTCATAAGCAAAAAGATTATACAAATGCAACCAGTTTCCTAGCTGCAGCACACAGATTACTGATACTTATTAATTAGCTTTTCAAGAAAAAAATATAGTCATTCTCATTTCAAGAGTAAATATGTTTCTGTGTGGAATCTACTCTTCATGAAGTTAGTACAGCACTCTGTAAGAATGCAGACTGGCTTTCTGATTGAGATGCATGTGCACGCATGCACACAAAGAGAGACTGCATTTTCCTTGGCACTGCTGAAGTGTCAGCTCTGGCTTTATTTTATCACTGAAGAATACGCTTCTCTGACTTCATCTGACCTTTAAGAGAACTGTCTGCTAATGCTAATAACATGCTACTGTGTCTGAAGCGCACTGAAAAAGAGACTGGCTGCTACATATGCATAGTACGCTCAAGCAAGAAAAGCCTTTTCAAACTCTGAATAGTGACAGTCTAACCACTGGAGGCTTGAGGTTCCGTTAAGTACACCAAACGGTTGATTACCCAAACCTTTACCAAAGCTCTTATCCTTTAACAGAGAAGGAATTCTTTCAAGAGGAAAGGTGGAGAAATGTTTCTGGCTTTATCACATTTGGTTGGTTTGATTTTACTTTTCCATGAGGAAGTTTCTGGTCCCTCCCAGGTCTGGTCTGACTGGAATAGCTACCCTTCCATGATGCAGATTTTGCAAAAAGGGCCATCACTAGAATAAGGAAGAATATACAGGGTACATAAAAATTAACAGAAAAGGATTAACTTTAAGAGCTCAACAAAATAGAAATATCAGAGTCCTGAATGAATGATTAAAATTAAAAATCTGTGAGAGATTTGATACTTATTTCAAAAGCAATCTGATCTAGGTTTGGTTCAAGGACTTGGTAAAAAACAGAGTCAGTTCTAATTTTATCTGGACTGATTCACCCATTTGTAATGGCTGTCCTACGTGCTCCAATAACACAGTCCTGAGGCTCTTATACCTGCACTGTTACACAGATGTCGGATTTTTAAGACACTGAAGAGGTTTTTTTTCTGACAAACTAGCAGCTTGACCAAGCAGATCTTACTAGCTTCCATTAAGGGGAACATACTATGGAGATGCCCTAGGGCAAGCAAAGCACAACAGGCAACACAGCATGTCTCATAAGAAGAACTTAAAATAGCAGCCAACTTGGAATAACTCTTAAAAGTACACAACGGCTTAAGAGCAAAGAAAGCATCAGTGAGTGTCAGAACGAAGTAAGGAATTGCAGAATACATTCTCTGTGAACATCCAGAAATAGAATTAGCACTGCTACTGTCCATCTAACGAAAAGGCAGCAGCATAAGAATAATTGGAACATCAGCCATTACAACAGGAGAAAGTCAGGACTATGCAGCCCAATGCCTGTCTTTATATTCCTCCACTTCATTTTCATTTGATTTTAGTCTGGACAAAAAGGATACTTCTACAGAATTAGAAATCAAGGGGTTTAACCCAAAGAATACCTGCAACACTCAACAAACCCTCCCCTTCCTCCCCCAAATTCCTTGCCAACACTTTATAACATTAGCAAAGAGAAACTCCTTTGAAAGGCATTGAGGACAATCCTGCATGAACATATTCACTCAGCCAATTATGGTCAAATATTAGCGGTGACTTTTCTGATGTGGGCACTACTGATGATTTATAGAGAGACTATTACTGTAGCAGTGAAACATTTACTAGAAACTGGACTGGGGCCACCAATTCTTTTCACACAAGCTATTGAAGCAGTAAAATGCTCTCTTGTCTCATTACTAATTTGAGTCAAAGTTATTTGGTTCCTTTAAATCAATGTTTCTCATTAGTTTGCTTTGGGTTCAAAAGGGCTAGTTACAATCTTTGTGACAATTTATAAGGCTTTTAAGCACTTAGTTTAGTGTAGTTCATTAAATAAGGGTTAGAGAAATTGAAACATCCCAGTAAAACATATACAGGCCTTTTCCTAAATTTTTTCCTGTTGCTATACACTTGAGGCATTTCAAAACAATGAAAGTAGTTTAGTAAGGTGAACAGTATTGCAGTTATTACTGGCTTTCATCATTCTTTCTGACCATTTATATAGGGAACTGCAAATAGAAGCCAGCTACAAGTAGACTGGTACATAGCTGCACATCCTTTGTCTACAGAGGGTCGTAACAGCAGCAACAGAAGAACATAAACATAAGGGGATTGGAGACACCTATTATCTTTAACACTGAGGCACTACGTAATGCTCCATCTAGACACAAAGAACTGAATCTAGGCATGAAATAGGTCCCTAGTTTCCTAATCAAGAGTTTGAAATTAAGTGAAACAAATCCTTCTTAGAGATGATGGTGCTCTAGAATTAAAAACAGAGTATCCCTAGCCACTACATAACGAGTAGCTCTGCAGCTGATTACAGTATTCATCTTGGTTTGGGAAATCCCAATACAGATCTTTACTCTGCTTATTTAAAGATGTGAATCTTCATTTTTTTTAAGAATGTCTTAGCAACTAGATAAAAGAATTATTATCTCCCCAGGTCTCCTGTTGGAGATACCTCATTAAGTATAAGTGATTGACTCACCACAGACCAGGCTTGAAACTCTTTTGCATGTCTCTAGTGGACACCATGAACATGTTTCTAGTGAAACCATGGACATGGATTCAGTCCCCCTCACTTTTTCCACACTGTATTTAATTACATTCACCAAGAATCTCTCTGACAGGTAAAAAGCCAAGAATGACCATGTAACCTGGCAGATGGGGCATTTGCTGGGCAGAGGAGACAGCACTCAAGTTGCCGAGCTGTTTGAAGACTTGAATCTGAATCACCCCTATCAAGTGAGTACCCTGGAGTTCTCAGTGGCTGTTTCAGGTTGTGTGTTTTCTCATCTTAACCATAAATTCCACTCGGAACCTAGAAGCTCTTCCTGAAGAAACTGGTAGTGTACACTGCTATAAAAAGTGCACATGGTGACACATGTGTTAATCAGAAAAATCCAGTCCGACATTTATGCCACCTACATATTGGAAATTCATCTTTCTCCAGGCTGGATCTGAGTTAGAGGACACACTCGATGGTTGTCCTCTGTCTTAAAAATGAGGCTGCTATCAAAAAAATTCTTACCTCCTCCCTTTGTTCCTCCATCTCTGTATAAACAGGCTACTACAACAATCTGTATGTCCCAATTAAAAAGCTGGCACATGAACAGAAATATAACAGCAAATATTTGCTGTCAACCACTTTCCTTCCACGCATAATTTTAACAAGCACACTCTGATGATCATGTTGCTCATCTCCTTGCTCCTCATGCACTGAGGAACACACAGACTATGGAACTGGCAAAAAGAATGATCTCCTATCCCTCTATCATTAAATTCTTTTTCTCCTACGCCAAAACTGGAACAGTAGGCCATTCCAAAACTAAAGCAAATCGAGGAATATCATCATTTATCTAATATAATTTGCTATAAATTTATTAATGCTTTTTAACATTTGAAGGTGCTTCTGAATCTGAACTGGTACTTCAAAGGAAATAAACACAACAAATGTCCCAGATGACCTTTTACTGACATATATCCAAGCTTAATATTTTAAAATTTTACCTGGGATGTCACTGAGCTGCTGCAGTAAGTACCAAATGAATCATAAATACGTACTGGCAAGTATAGTGTCTGTGCATACATGACCGAGCAAGCAGTGGCTCAGTAAGAGATAACATACATGTATTTCTCATTGGATAAGACAGATTTAATCCATAACATTTAATTTCACAGCTGTAAGCATTAAATTTGCTTAAGAAACACCGAATCCCACTTTGGAGTACAACATTTCAGGAAAGTGAGGTAATTGAATAAGAAACCCCAACTCCACATGAACTACACAGGCAAATGTCAGTCACCATCTGAAAGAATATTTGCAGAAGATCTTTTCTCACTCAAACAGTGCACTTCATATGACACAGATAATACACCCTTAGTTTACGTTTGTACTATGTCAACCAGTCTTTGAGGACAGTGTCCTGACATGTATTGTAACTGCACAAATGGATTTTGTTCCTTGGTATGGCTGTTAAAGAAAAAAAGACTACATAGGTGGGAAAACTGCAGGAAAGTAGGAAAGGAAAGTAAGGAAAGGTCAAGGGAAGAGAAGCTTATAGGTAGGTTGTTCCCTACCCTCCCCACAGTTAAGTTTGTTTTTAATACGACAGCCATGTTTTCAAACTAGTTATAACCTAGTCCCACTGAAATCTGCGGGGTTACAGCAGTTTATATACTCTGAGCTTCTACCTCCAACACTGGTGTTTTTTTAGTTTTTTATTGCAAACCATTTCATCTTCACAAGTAGCTCATCACCATAAGAGTCTCATACAGGCAGGAATGATCTCATCTC
The DNA here is from genome assembly GCA_009867235.2 of Psittacus erithacus. NCBI lineage: Eukaryota > Metazoa > Chordata > Aves > Psittaciformes > Psittacidae > Psittacus > Psittacus erithacus. The sequence continues at coordinate 79,173 of WYDI02041660.1, forward strand.
ACTAGCTTTCCATAAACTGTAATTAAATAACTTATAGTAGAAGTCCAGGGGCTCCCGCCTGGTTTTAATTGTGTTTTCATTAAAGCAAGCACTGCTATTGTCCGCGTGAACTATGAGTTCTGCATTGTGGCTTGAACTGCCTCTGCAGAACCTATGTTGACTACAAGCTCCAGCATACCATAGCTGAGCTATTATACTGTAAAAAAATTAAATGCTACAACTAGTAATGAGGATGGTCAATTTTAAAGCTACTTGATTTAAAAGAAAACAACAAATATAGTTGATATTTCCTTCTTTTACTTTATTGCCAAGAGAAATAATCATGCTAAGCCATTACCAAGGAAAGCAGCCTTATGCAATAGACAAATGGCACTTACAAATACATATACAAGATACTGCTCAAGTAATGCAGGCACAATACCTTCCTAATAGAGGAAGGAAAAGTATGATACTTGAAAAACATACCTTCCAACTGAAACCTGGCAAAGAAAGCAAGTAGTTTGCACATAAGGTCTAGGCTATGCAGTTTTCATTTAACATCTGCTGCAAGACAAGGCTTTCCCCTAAAGCCCCTGCAGTTATTAATACTGAGAAAATAGGATTATTGTCTGCACAGCATGGAGATGAAAAACTGCATCTGCAAGCTGTCTGCTTATTTAGAAAGCATTCAAGACTGTTTTTCTTGATAACTCACTTGAAGAGCAACTTTGGAAAAAGTTAACCCTTTTGCACTATTTTTTGATTTCTCTTTTTCCTTGCAGATGACCTGTGATTTTTTTCTAAGGGACAGAGCACACAAATTTTTGCATCTTCCTACTGCATGCACAGGAAGGCTTTCCAGGAGACGAAATTCAAGGATTCAAAATCATAATATTAGAGTAATAAAGAATGATTTGGAGAGCTTCCTACCACGGTAAGCTTGCCCTGAAGTACATAAAATCAGCTATTGCCATTACAAACAGAGGTAAGTGTCTCTCAGGCTGTTTGTATTTCATACTCTAGCTAGAAGAAACTGGAAAACACTTTAAAGGGAAAGTGGATGAAAATACTGGCACTGATGATGGTTGCTAGGCACCAAGCATTACAGAGAGGACTACAACAAGCCAAGTTTCAAGCAGATTTAGATATTGTCCTGATGAACAGAGTGTCATTTAAAACCCAGGGCTAGTTAAACAATTTTGCCTAGACTATTCAAAAACTAAAATGATTTCATCTTGGCCTACTCTTCAAAACCAGATACCATACCCATGCAGATGAACACAGTAACAGTTACAGACACACAACTCCTCATGCTTAATTCCCAAATAAAGGAAGATTAGGATCCCTACTGAGCTTGTGCTCAGTGGTTCACTTGCAAAGCATCTGCTGTAGGATGGGAATCCAAATCCTAACCCATCCATCCTCACTTCATTCCTGGAAACATTTGAATCTTTGCAGCTCTTGGCTGTACATCTAACCACCTTGTGACCCTACCAACCTTTTGCTGCCTTACTGAGGGGGGGATCAAGCCTACTGCTGACATACATGCAAATCAGCATGCTCCCCAAGATGGACACTGACATGTGGCAAGTTGCACCATACAAAGAGGCATTTCCAGGGAAGCTACAATGCCTTTGAGTTCATCAGGCACAAGTCCAGGGTAAAATGTACCTCCCTGTGCCTACTGTAAAACAGACCAGAAGGAATCAAAGAATTATAAACCCATTCTAGGTTGGAAGGGACTTGTGGAGGTCATCCAGCCCAACCTCCCACTCAAAGACAGGCTTTGAGCTCAAAGCAGACTTCAGGTTTTTAAACAATTCCGTCCTTAAATAGATTCAGGGTCTGAACAGTTTGGGGATTTTAATTTATTTTTTTTTTTCAAGTCTTTGATCACAGTTGTTTTTGTGGATCCATGACATTTCCTCACCTAGATCTGCTACTTCTTTTCGTGCTTTAGATCTACAGACTGACTGGAAATAATGTCCTAAATCATCCCAGATTTTGGAATATAGATCCAAACTTCTCTGTTGTTGTCCATCTGTTCAAAATGCTTCTGTGAACATAATTTGATTCTGGTGCTTTCTTTTCCCCCTATATTCTAGTTATCCCTACAGGTACTTAAAGAAAAAATAATTAAAAATCAGCAAGCTGCCGTCACCCCAACCAAAAAAAATCCAAACAACCCTGAGCCTGTCAAGGAGCAGATCAAACTGCAAAGACATAATGAGACATGAACTCTATTCCAAAGTTTTTATTGTCAGTTGAGTCCACACTAAATATCTCTATTTAAAAATGCCTTTAAATGAGCAACTTCCTCAGTATTTTTTGCAATACAGAGGATTCTCTAGGTCATCTCCTACTAGGGCAGAAGCCTCTGTTTACATACTCAATCACCTTATATCAAATCTTCAGAGCGCTTTACTGTTTGTATTTATTTTCCTTTCTTTTAATAAATATTATTTTGAGGTTATGTCACAACTTGTGCTCCAATCTGCTAATGGCATTTGGACAGAATTTCTATTTTTAAAAAGTTTTTTAAGGTTCTAATGAATTAGTTCTCTCCATTGATTTACTGTGTCAAACTTGGTATCTTTATTTTGTTATTCAATTTACTCTGGTAGCAAAATGTATTTAAGTGGCCTCCTCCAAGATGATTTTATAGTTTAAATTTTTCCTTCAAGACTCACAATAACAAAACCATTGATAAATTGCTATCAAAACACCTTTGGGAATAAATTAGAGTTCTCTCACTTAATAGGTAGATTACTCCTAACCCTCTGTACAGAGGGTTGGTCTATGAATCTCTGCCATTATAAGATGGTAAAAACTACCATCATTGTAGGAAATAGTTATCACCCTACTACCTCCAGCTCTTCAACCAGTTCTTCAATTAAGTTGTAATCCTGACAGCTGTAGTATCAACAAGGGGAAAAGAAAGAGGTAATGGGCAGCTGAGAGTAGCAGAGGGGCAGGTATCCTTTGGGACCTGCATGGACTGGAGAAACTGAAGGACAGTATTTCTTTAAAATCTGCCCTCATGTGTTATTCAGTCACTTAATAGACTTATAATTCTTTCATGCTTTCATAATAGATTTTAATCTATTATCATACAGATCTTTTCATTATTTAGATTCTGGCATGATGTGGTATACTTCTGCTATTACCTGTATTCACTGACATTTGTAAGCAAAGCCAAGATTTGTAAAGCAAGTGCTTGAAGTTAGCATTCTATGCCTATACTTAGGCATCTAAACCCATGGTTTAATTTCAAAAGTGTTGAGCACGCAGCTCCTGCTTTAACTTCCAGGATGAATAAATAAGGATTTTTCTTTAAGAAAGTTTGTTTTTCAAAGTTATTTGACAAGTTTTGCTTCTATTTTTCATGATGCAGCTAGAAAATTTGATAGGTGAAGCAGAAAAGCCTGACTAAATAAATACAAGCTTTTATATCAATACTGGAATTCATTGCCACAAGAAACGAGAGAGTTCAGAATTTCAGTAGGTTTTAAAAGGAATACACACGAATAAGACATCTTTTAGAGCCTAAATCAACCACTATGAGGAAAAATATTTTCCTTCTCAGATAAGCTCGCACATCATAATGGCTTTTCCTCTTCCACTCTTCTATTCAGACAGCACTACAGTCCTCTACCAAAGGAAGCACGGTGAACAAGCAATGTAATGTGGCAACTGCAACGTCCTCATGAAGTAGCACTCAGTACTCTGTGCTTATTTGTAAAATCCCATGTTTCCATTCTGAAGTTAAAAAAAAAATCCCTCTTAGATTGCACCATGTATGGATGCAAAAATAGATATATTCTTCTTTATTGATCTTAATATCAATGTACAGCCAAGATTTTCGTACGAATACAAATTTTGATGTCCCAGATCAGACAACAATATTCAGACAACAGAATTTCAATAACAACCACAGGAAAAAAGCTCCACCACCCAATGCATAGGAAGTCAGAGAAGAAAATAAAACAACTTATCCTAAGAAGCCATGCAATATCCAATACAGTCAAATCATGATTCTAGTCTGATAACATATATTGGGTAGTAGCCAGTTTCTGAATTTTCATAGGAAAACAACCTCCATCGTGCCCTTGAATGAGACTAGAAAGTTGTAAACATGTGGAAAGTATAGAGATGCAAGGAACTTCACTGATTTCCACAGGCAAACCTCTCATATCAAAGTGTGTGGCAAAATTAAACTGATAATCATTACCTTATTGCATTAAAGCCCAGCTACCACATTGTTTTATCAGTAAATCCTACAATTTAACATCTTTATAAGCATTTCACAAATTTCTGAACACAATTACGTGTGAAGAAAACAAAAATACTTGCATTGCTAACAAGTATGTTTACCCTTAACACAATTATGTGCTATAGAGTCTATGGAAAACAAAATTAAGGTAAATGATGCTTAACCTGTTCTTCCTTATCCTGGCACAAAGCAGAAGTTGCCCCTAGTCAATCAGTTAATTTTACCTAATGTAGCTGGAAGAATGTCAGGCTTGTCAAGGAGACAGACATGCTCACACCTCTTCTCTGCCAGCTGCACAGTTCTTCCAAATGACTTGTCGTGCACAAAGAAAAGATGGAAGAGTCTCCCTTAATCCGCTACTGTGTCAGAACATAAAGTCTTCAGGACAGTGACTCAGTACAGTGACTAAAGTTGAATTATTATGTTTTTTTGATTTGAATCACTTTTTATCTAGCAGAAAGTTCTCACTCTCTGTCCTGGTCCTACATCCATATTTTATACCATGTAAGTGTGTAATAACAAATCTCCCCCTAAGTTTTAGACTTTGGGAATAGGATGTGAAATTTAAAGCATATATATCCTATTTGCTGTAAGATGTTGAGGAAGGGAGGAGAAAGCATAACTGAAAGGGCCACAAAATAAGGATGCAACTTATCTTGCAGCCTATCTTATTCACTGGTAAAGTGTCTGAAGACAACAAGACAATACTGCCCTCATGCCTATTGTTCCTTCTCTCCTCCTAGACCACTTTCCTGAATTATTTTTTAATCCAGCACCATAAGATGGGAAATTTATGGTAAATTAAAAAGCATATGCCTTTGGCCACAATCTCATCCAAACACTCACAAATTAATTTCAAAATACTGTGGGTATATCCATGATTCTTGGTGCTTAATCAGCTTGAGCTGTGATAGTGCTCAAACAGCAAATCACAAAAATTAAGGAGGTTTGGGCACAAGGAGAACCAGAATACATAATCTAAGCAAAAAATTTGTTGGAAGTGAACTGAATAATCGTAGTGGGAACGCTCTTCCCTTCATTGAGCTGATATGGGGCTAGATACACACGTTCTGAACATCTGCCAGCCATGTAACACAGTGAAGTCTCACGACTTTTATTCCAGGCAAAGGGAAAGCGTTCGTAAAGCTGGGACAAAATCCCATTTTATGTGTTTTGTTGTTTTTTTTTTTCCTTGGTTTAGTTTGTTTTAAGTTTACTTCATCCTTTTCTGTAAAGTAAATGACATTTTTTCCTTCATAGTCTCATCACGTTGCCCTGCCCATACACAAGCTGAATAAGTATATAGAATATTTCAAGCAAGTTCTAAAATGAAAACATGGCCATTTCTGTCAAACTCACTTCAAGCCAGTGGTCATGTGTACTATGGTAGCTTTCAGAATGGTTGATAATCAGGATACTAAGCATTATAGAGAGAACATGGGAGATGAGGGTCCCACAAGTATGTATCAGCAATTTCAAAGCCCTAACTAGCTTTATTCACAGCAAGACAGAAAGGAACACCTGCACATGCCACTGGCTGGAACCTCAGGAGCAACAAGCTTAACGGTGCATGGAAGCAACACCATCTGTCAAATCTCAGTCTGCGGCCTTAAATTTAAATGTGACATGCAGTAAAGGTGGCACAAAATTTTACTGCGGGGTATCAGATATTGCAGGATTCATCTTCTGGTGGGGAAAAAAAATAAAGAAGAAAAGTAACATTCAATGTGGCCTGAATATAATACTAGCACCATTTTTCTCCTCACAAGACCAACAGGGCCTACAAGTTATTCTATTGAGAACACTGTAAGATCACTGGAATTATGTTGCATATTTTCTATGAAAACTTTCTTCCCCATACGTTTTGTCTTATCTTCATGAAAACATAGGCATCAAAATTCAGAACTAATTTTATAAAGCACAAAAAAAAAAATTCAGTGACATTCTTACATGACAATGCTTCTTTCAAAAGTAACGTACTTGCAAGACAATGGATTTAACTGACCCAGACTCCTCTTCTTCCCATTGTACCATTTAAGAAAAGATAACTTAAAAACTAGTCAATATTATACTGACAAATTTAGTGCTATGACAGAGTAGTCCTAACCTCCCTCCTCCTGTTTTCATAACTTCGCACAGCTTAAGAAACTGAAAGCGTTATGTAAACTTACACATTGTTAAAAAAGGCATGAAAGCATTAATTCACCATGATATATGCCACTTGCTATGATATGTCTCTTGCCTCGAGACAGCTCTTGATACTCAAACTCACTCAGATATCAGCTTGTATTGATATATACATCCTCTGCTCACATTCAGGAAAAAGAACTTAGCACTGAAAAAAACTCTTTGAGTTACACCAGATTGCTTCTTTGAAGCACTACACTGAAAGATTTGGGGCAGGGATCATCTTTTATTCTCTATAATGCCTAGCACAACAGGATCTGGCCTACCACTAATACTCCTATGATTCTTTAAATAATTTTACTGCAGTCTAATGGCATAGATGGCACAGATCAGTCTATTCATGAGTCTATGCTACCCATGAAAATGCTTTGTGGCAGTAAAGTGTTGTTTCACTATGTGGCTGCACTCAGTCAAGACAGCAAACCTGAGAAGAGATCCTCGCCTAAATCTGTATTGAAGATACTTTCATAAGGATACACAAAATGCAACTAGAATCAGCTCCAGCCTGTTGAAATTATGTATAAATATAGCCTGAGAAAGTTGGGGCTGTTCAGCCTGGAGAAGAGAAGGCTGAGTGGAGAACTCATAGCAGCCTTCCAGTATCTGAA
>WYDI02041664.1:0-30654 GCA_009867235.2 Psittacus erithacus
GTATCAGTCAGTGGGTGATGAGCGGTTGTATTCTCTTCCCTTGTTATTTCCCTTATCATTATTATTATTGGTGGCAGCAGCAGTGGTTTGTGTTGTACCTTAGTTACTGGACTGCTCTTATCTCAACCCGTGGGAGTTACATTTTTTTGATTCTTCTCTCCACCCCTCCAGGAGCCGGGGAGGGAGGAAGGGGGGAGTGAGAGAGCTGCTGCGTGGTTCTGAGTTACCGGCTGGGCTTAAACCACAACACTTACGTATAAAACAATGACTTGAAGATACCGGTCCTGATCTGTGTGAATTCTTCTAATTAGTGTATTAACTTCTTTTTTATTCCACCACTGGAGGAACCTACAAATAGTTTCAGGGTTTCTCTTTTGTCATGTAAATTAGGCTGAGTGTAGCATAAGAGCCTGTAGGCAGACTACACAGACTTATGGCAGTTCTCTGCTACAAGGTCGAACCAGTTGTACTTCAAAATCAGAAACGCTACTCATGGGCTAGCTATTATTTATTTCAGACGTAATGTGTCTCTCTGTTGATGCACATGGTTTATGAAAAACAGAATCAAACTTTATTGTCTATTTAAAATTTCCAAGCTTTTCCCTGTCCTGCTGTCAGCCTTGCAGACAGTGCAGACTGCCTATTTCCCTATTGGTGAGTAAAAAAAAAATAATTTTTTTTTTAATAATGATTTTAGCAAATCGGGCTTTTTTTTGGTGCCCCATTAAAGCTCTTAATTTTGGAATTTTGGACGTGCCATAGGCAGGGACACCTTCCACTAGACCAGTTTACTCAAAGCCTCATCCAGCCTGGCCTTGGACACTGCCAGGGAGGGGGCATCCACAGCTTCTCTGGGCAGTCTGTGCCAGGTCCTCACCACCCTCACAAGGAAGAACTTCTTCCCAGTATCTAATCTAAATCTCTGTCAGTTTCAAGCCATTCCCCCTTGTCCGTCCCTACATGCCCTTGTAAAAAGTTCTTTTCCAGCTTTCTTGTAGGCACCTTTCGATACTGAGAGCTGCTCTAAGGTCTCTCTGGACCCTTCTTTTCTCCAGGCTGAACAAGCCCAACTCTCTCAGTCTGTCTTTGTAGGAATGTATGCTTTAAGCAGTGTTCACACAACCATACTTAGGTGAGTGTCTGAGTCATTCACACCAACAAAGTCTACAAGCCCAAGCACCAAGTGTTGCAGCAGCTCTGTGTGCCGCTGGTGTCGTACACAGCTTTGCTACAGTGGTGGCGCAACTGGAGCTCTAGATGGCCACTCAGCAGTTGTCAGAAACAGTGGCATTTCTCAGAGTTGTCACTGTCATTGTATTGAGTGTGCTCTGATCACAGTGTGGAGGCTCCACGGTGGCAGCTTGGAACAGATTTTGATACTACCTACTCTGCCTTTTGACACCTGCTGATGAGAGGTCATTGCCTCACTGGATGTACCAGCACAAAGCGGTGTCAGGAAGCAGCTGAAGGCTTTGGTCTCTTTTATTAAATAAAAACAACAACAACAAAAAAAATAATATCCCCTCCCCACCCTAAAAAAAAAAACCTGAAAAGAAGTTTATGTCAAGAGATGAAATATAATAGTGCTGCTAGGAAAGATTGGGGTAAGGGAGGGATGCTCACTTTTGGTTTCCCTTAATATAGTGATGTTGCAAAGACATTGCTTCTTTTAAAGCATGTCTGAAATTTTGTGTGTAGATATATGGTCCAATAATTAATACATACCATTTCAGGCAGCAAAAAAGGGGAGATGTTGGATTTTATAAAGTTTATGCTCTAAACCCAAGATTTTCTTCAATAAAGCAGGATAAGAGTACAACCTTTCCAACATTATAGATTAATGCTTTCCTTTTGCACACCGAATAATTTCAATTTAAATTATTTTATGTATTATATATGGATATTTGAGTTTACATAAAAGACACTGAAATGTAAGTATTTGCAGGACAGTAGAGTTCACAGCAAATTTGTTTTGTTACAAGGTTTTTCCCCTCATCTTTGCTCTGCTAGGAACACCGGCTTTCTTAACTAGTAAAGAATTAAAACTCTTAAATCTACTGTAAATAATTCCAGATTAATTAAGGTTCATCATGATACTTATTTTCCATCTGTTGACTAAACATTTTCTGGAGTACAAATAAACTGGTCTATGAGATGCTCAAGCCCCAATCCAAGCTGATAAAATCCACCCTCCTAATGATGAATGTGACGGGAAACTCTGACCATTCTGAGGGTGTATTAATTATCCCTTTTGATGGAAATGGTTCAGCAGACTTGTTTTTTCTTTCCTTTCTTTCTCAGTTGTGTCTTTCAGCTGGAAGATCTCTTCTTAGCCTCAATTCTTTAATAAAAACTGCAAAAAAACCCCCTAGAGCCTCTGACTCTTAACTCTAGTGCAAGTGAGGAATCCCAGTTTTGTGGTTTTCCTGTGTGAAATGTCATTCCTGTAAATATGTTCTCAAAATGAGAACCTGAAAGGATTTTTTTATGGTATGGTTGCATAGCAAGACACTTCCCTAAACAGGAGTAGTCTTTAAAAATCACTCCACATTTTCTAGATCTCCTTCCTTGCTGATGTAAATTTATAGATGCTGTTGGTTTTGAACTTGGTTACCCATTGTTTTAAATCAGTTAATCATACCATACTTTGTGTAGTTCTAAGCTGTGTTTATCCAGTTACTAGGGGTCATGATGAAGCATCTTGGATGTGCAATACTGGCAGCTATATAGGCAGATTTGAGTCCAAAGGAGTTAGGGTAAGTTAAGTAACTGAAAGCCCACCCTGCCAATCTTTCCTTCAGCTCTTCAGAGTGGTGAGTTTTATGATACTGTTGTCCAGCCTCAGAGGGGGAAAATAACTCTTTCTCTTTGATTTCCCATAATGCAAAAGGCAAATAATTTAAGAAAGAAAACAAATAACCTTTACAAGTCTGGTTCATTCTCTTGAGGTATGTTTTTGTTGGGTTTGTTTGTTATTTTTAGTTTTTTGTTCCTGTTTTGCACTGGGTTTTTTTGTTGTTTTTTTTTTTTTTTTTTTTAACAGGAAAAAAGGGCATATACCAGTATCTATTTGCCCACAGCTCTTGGAATTGAAGAACTGTTTTCTCTGTCTGCCACATACCTCATTCACTCTTGTTTAAAAGAACTCATAATAGAAAGATAAGGGAACACAGAGAGGCCAGGCTGATTTTCTGGGAATGAGGCATGCAGCAGAAATAGTGCAATATTTTTTTCATATCAGTATTCATGCTGCAAGAGGAAGCACTGTAAAAGGTTACCTATTATTAAACTGAATAAATGCAGAAGTCACATACTCAATATATTTATGTCACAAAAAAAATACATTTGTATTTAAAATTAAAAAAACCTTGCACACACGGAAGTCATTTAAGATAAATAGATTTCATATTTATGCAAATAGATTTGAAATGCTGCTGGTGATATGTGATAAATATCTTTAATATGAAAAAGCTTTTTGTTTTGTAGCCACTTTAAGGCAAAAATAGTCACAATTTTTTCTGTTTCTTCTAGGACTGGAGAATGATGACCATGTCAAACCTGAACACCACTAATAAGCCACGAGCAGACAATATTAAGTATGCTTGCCAAAAAAGCACCTTTTGGGGAAATTACGTACAGTAGCCAAATTTCCCTCTCCTTTTTCTGATACACTTTGGTTTTTGCCTCAGCCGATGCCTGTGGTTCCTAGAGGCAGCTGCATTCATTTCTGCTGGATATTCAGGCTTTGTTTGTTTGTTTGTTTGTTTGTTTTTTATAGATTCCAGAGGCCAGAATTTAAGCACAGCAGCAAAGTAAGGTGAAAACTCAGTTGTGGGTTAAAGAGAAAGGGAGAATTTTAAGCTAGAATAGGGAAGGGGAGATAAAATGGCGAAAGGTCTGCAAAGAGCAAGTCAGTGGGCAACCAACAATGGGAGTAGTGCCAGGTGGACAGCAAGTGGGGTGTGTCCAAGAGGCTGCTCACATCTCACAAAACTGTGGGGAAGGGATCACTGATCTGTATGTTTACCCTAGAGATTTTACACCAGTGGGTACTCCCTTAAAAGAAGGGTGGGTCCTGGAAGGAAATTCTGTCCTTCTCAATTGTATCTGCCAACAGGAATCATCTGCCCATTCAGATGCTGCTTCTCTTTTGCTTCTTTTATACCACAAATAAGCTCAAGATGCAAAGGAGAATGTCAGTAATGAAAATTATACACTTCCTGTGCCCATAAAAATTATGCAATGACAAAATTGCAAAGGATGGGGAAAGAAAAGGATATAATGGTGGTGGAACAAAGGGAGAAATAAATTAACACTCTTGGGAGTGGGGTATTTGCACGCTGGTGGAAAGCTAATGGCATGTACTACCTACGTTGTCTTTACTTTTCATTACTGTATTTATGGCAGACAAGCAGAGATATTTGATCAAATCTGCATGTTCTAGTGAGCTCTTTCTTTCTTTAGAAAAAAGTGGATCAAGACACGTCTGTTGTAATTATGTACAGTTAGATGATTTAACAATGTTTAAAGTAATACTTCTGTGTGTTGTGGAAGAGCTTCAAAGATAATGAAACTTTTTCCTTACATCTATTTTCATACAGAAAGAGAAACACAAGTTACTTTTAATACACTTTATATTAATGTACAGAGTGGCTCTAACCTCGTAACTGTTTTTTTGGGGGGTTTTTTTGTTTGTCTTTTTTTTTCAAAAAGTGCTGCTGTCAACCAATAGTATTTATGTTGCCACAAAGCTAGTTTGCTCCTCATGCCCTACAACCTTTTCTTGTCATTATTTGTGCCATTTAGTGCCATAAAAGGAGCATAGGCTCGTGGCAAACTGTGGTCTTTAGGAGAGATGTGTTGGCTTGCTGAAGTGGTTTGTCATTTAGGAAGATCATAATGTAGTAATATTTGAGGTAGGAAAACTTATACCTGTGAGAAGTGTTGTGAGTCACACTCCTCACCATGAAAGAAAAGTAAAACAGGAGCTCACTTTTACTGATCTGAGGTACTGCTATTCTCTTGCTGCTAGAACAAGGCAATATTGTCCTAGCACTTTCTGACTTTACTGGTCATCCTTGATCCTGTATAAGCACTGTGAACGGCAAAGCAGTCTTCATGGGAATGTTTTCCTTCTCTACTTATTTAGGATTTGTGTGGTCTTTGCTTTAGAAGCCTGTGGTGCCTTATAGTGTCTGTAAGACTGAAATGGTGCTCCCATTTAAAACTGAATTTATGATAAAAATGCTCATACAGTTCTGGAAGAAGCTGCAAATATCTATAGGAGCCTGTTAATACACTGAGTGTATTAAACTTGACGTGTGATCCAAATAAATAATACAAATCATTATCTCCTAAACTTCATGCCATGCAGCACAAAGGGAGGAGAATTCAGAAAGTTTCATGTGAGCTAAATAGAATAATTGGAAAGGTGTTGGTTGCTCAAAGTTTCCCAAATGTGAGGTAAGCGAACAGGCTTATCTGTTTAGTACATGTCCTGAAACTAGTCAGCTTCTTACTCCAAGTTGAGCGGACAACTGCCTTGTAAAACCTCTGGCATTGCCTTTCTGTCATAGTGAATAGTACTTACAATATGCTCCAGCCATAGGCCATCCCCAGCCCTACTGGCAGTGGCTTTTAGATGGCAATATGGATCCCTCTTTTTTTGCAGTTATTATGTCAATACTGTAACAAAGACTAAATAATGCTTAACAAACACATTATTCATTTGCAGAAGAATACTAGACATGATTTTTTTTTTAAGATCTGTCCAGCAGCCTGTGCAGTCTGTGTCAGATACATTCATCCAGAGCAAGAAAGCATGGCAGTTCACTTGGAGATGCAGTCTACTGCAAATACATTTCAGTTTCTGGATTTCTGTCTTTTTTATATCTCTGCATACTTTGGCGTTTTACATGCTCTGTATATTTTTATTAGTTCTTTGCATCACTGTTTGGCTTTTCAAGGAAGTTACGAGACTAATTAGCCTGCTGGGACCTACCCAGAATAAAAGAACAATGGAGAAACAAGAATTAAAAGCCACATCCTGAGATCTTTTTTCTACCCAACTCCAGAAAGTTGAAAGTTTTTTTCTTGATCTGGTATAATTTTTTCCCCAAGTTTAGATTGAGCAGAAACTGAGTGAAAGCCTTCTTATATATATAATCATACAGTAATGGAACAATTTTTGGGCATTGTCAACAACAGAAGAAATGTTTTGGGGTTTTTGTGGTCAAAGTTCATTTTCTCTGAGATTAACATCAGTGCAGTCTGACAAGTGAAACCGTTGTATCACAAACGCATAGCTCACATACGTGTTGAAATGTCCAAGTATCTTGAGCACTAGATACAAGTGGAGCCATTCATCTGCTCTGCACACCAGCTGTATTTGAATCTCATTTGAGTGCATCTATAATCCTCAAGTGACTAATTTTCAGTCATCAGCGCACTCATCCAAAACACAATACATAAAGAACCAAGACTAAGCAAAGATTTTACCAGAGATTGAATTCTGCTATCTTTATCTGTGCTTCAACCAGGGAGGTTCCCACATCAACTAGAGAGCTCTTTCAAAGTAAATTAACTGGTGATGGCTTGTGCCTACATACTGCAACAATGCCGCATCCAAATTTTCATCTGCTTTTAAAAACTGAATGAGTTTTTGAAAATTGAATGAATTTTTGAAAATTGAATTAAATGATTGAAGATGCTACTTGAACAAGGACCTAAAGATATTTCTGTTGCTTTACTTTTGTGCTTCTCTGAGGAGTTAGCAAACAAAAAAAGCAATATTCTTTAGCTCTTTGTGCCTACATTTAGGCAACACTTATATTCAGAATACCATTAATTGCCTGGGATATATCTATAGAAACAACTTAATTGTCAGATAGAAAGAAAAATTAATACAATCAGATTGCAGATCTTGTGGTTTATCATGTCCCTAATCCTTGTGCAAAATTGGCACTGAAGCCAACAGGATTTAGGTGTAGGAAATAGGCACAGAGAGTCCTTCCACATGAGGTGAGATTCACTGTGGCAGCCATCTCAGGCCCTGGGCCTTCACCTTCACTTTTGATTGTGACTAAGCTCTCAGATAGAGAAAATAAATTTATCAGGCTTCAGCATATAAAGGACATATTTGATCTGTGTGGGTATTTCTGCAGAAAGTATGTCAGTGGAATTAAAAAGCCAGCAAAAATTGTAGCAGTTTGGAAAGAACCAGTAGCAGATGGCATTTAGAAGGGCAACTCATAAGTCATGGTGTAACTGAATCCTAAAATCCAGTCACATCCAGAGGAACACCATGTAGCAAATTGGAAAGAAGGAAGCTACTTTCTAGTATGAATAGACCTTATAGCATGCAATGAAGTGTGAAAACTCCAAGATACACTGAAATGGAGAAAATCTAATGACAGCATGCCAAGGATCCCAATGCTTTCTAATGTGGAGAGCATTGCCTATAGGTCAGGTGCAAGGTGACAGAAGATGCAACATGTGGGTGTGATCAGGAAGTGCAGTTAAATATGACATGGAACAGGCATAAGTAGTGAAAGAAGAAATGATCAGCTGTAATAAACATGAAGGTCCATTGGATGTCTCCGTTGTTCTGTTTCAATGAGCAGACTCAGGTTGGTAACTCTGGGACGTTGTTTTTAGGTTGTTCAGAGTTTTGCAGCAAATAAGTGATTTTATGGAACAACAGTGACATGCACTGCACTGAAAATGGCCTGGAATGGCTGCTATAGGATTTCCCATTTTGCTCAGTGAGATGATAGCATTCTGGGCTTCAATTCAACCTCAGTGATTCTGGAATAATAAGGTAATAACATTGAAGTATCATTGAAACTAAGGGTTGGCAATTTTCTAACCAAACACCATTTTATAATTTAAAAATGTTTGATAAAAAAAACCCCAACTATTAACTGTTTAACATATTTCGAATGGTTTTGGTTCTCAAGAGTCTGGTTTTCAGTGAATAAGAAGTTATTTATGAAAAGAAAAAAAAGTTTGTATGCCCCTCCAAATATAGAACTCCAGAGTGATCTTCCAGTGTGCTTCAGCTGCTGTAAATGTTTAGGGAAGCATTGGATAGAGAATCAGAAACTCAGCTGCCATGGGGTTTAGCTGTTATTTCTGGCAGAAGCACCTGTGTATTGGTACTTAGCACTATGAATTAGAAAACACCTTTGATAATGTAGTAGTGATATGAACTGCTCCATCTGAAAGAAGGACAGCCATAATTACCAGCATCTTTGCTGGGAAATAGGAGTAGCAACAGGACAGACAAAAGATCAAGTCTGATTTATCTAGGCTATGTTAGGAACTGGATCTTCAGTCATCCTATGTCATTGCTTAGTGTTACAATTTCACTGATTTCTTTTTTTCCTATTCTAAGTGCTTGTGTAGTAGTCTCGGTTTCTGTAGGTTGTGCAGGAAGATTCAGAGCTGTTTCAAATAGGAACTTGCTATAAATCCCCAAGAATTATTTCTGAGAGAGTCTCATCCTATTGCAAGATGGGAACAGTTGGAAGTTGGGAGTCACTCAGCTGGACACTGCAGCTGTGCTTTTTTAGAATAAGCTCTAGCCCTTGCTTTGGCCTATCCTCCTCCCATATTTATTTTTGATCCTCAGGGCACACTGATATGCTACAAGTGCGAACAGGCATTGAGAAGGTACAAAAGATGGGGGAAAGAGAAAAATTCTCACAATGTGTTAGCTGGACTCAAGTTTGGCTGCATATTATTTTGTAAATGAGCACTGTATTTTTAATCAAAATCACTCAGAGCTTAAAATAGGTGTCTGAAATATTGCAGTAAAATAAAACAAATAATCTTTTTGAAAAAATTGCATCTAAATTACAAATTACATCATGTCACTAGGGATTTGGAGCTCTTTTCTTGGTTTCATTAACTATTTTAAACAAAAAAACTTCTACTTATTTCTTAAACAAAAGACTTCTTTTTCCACATTTGAGGGAGGGGGTAGGTTAAGGAAAAAACAAAACAAAACAAAAAATAAAATAAACCGAAAAAACACAAACAAATTAAAAAAAGGAAGAGAGAACAAAGCAATTCTGAGCCTGAGTAGTCAATTTGTTCTCATTATAGAGAAGAAACTGGTCTTGTACCTTGTAGAAGGTGCAGGCAGGAGTTTCACATGTGATGCAGATAATGTGCTTGGAGCAACACTGTGATAGGTAGATATATTTGAACGACACTGAATTACAGAAACAACAACAACAAAGCAATTAAAAGCTTGTGGGTGGTAATTGATTTAAAGCATTCACAACTGTTGTTTCTGTAGCAGAAAAACATAACAGGAATATTTGTGCAGCACTTCTATTACTCTCACATCCACGACAGTCTTTCTAAAGAGCATTATGGGGTTTGAATATCCAAATACCACTGAAATTACAAAGGAACTAGCAGTTTAAGAGACTGTCTGAAAATTTCAATGCTCTTTAACAGGTATAAAAATCCAAAAAGAAATGATTAATGAGAAAAATCTTACCTGTTTTGAGAATGATTAGAAAAGAAGAAAGTTTGTAGGAGACACTGCTCTAAATAGTTAATCAGTCTCTGTCTCTCCTGTTTGGCTGCAGTTTCTTCTATAAGAAATGGCAACTTTGAAATAAATGGGAGTCCTTGTGAGTAGCTCCTACCAATAGTTTTAAAATAAGAAGAGGATTTGTAACGGCGTTCTGCATTTCAGCCCTGTGCTGTGTGGATAACTGCAAAGGACAGTTTGTTTAAACAGCGGCTTTGTGTAACCCCTAGAATGAGCTGCAAGTTCTTCTGAAATCTCTGATCTTTTGATTTTTAAAAACACCACTGTATGGACGTAAAGAAAGAGTACAGTGACCGTATTTCCAGTGACTACCATCAAGAATTTCTCTGCAGAAAGGTAAGTGTAAGCCACTTGTTACATTTAAGAGTAATACATCCAGAACCTGCATAGAAATAGGCTTTTGGTGTGTGACCTTGTTCCGCCTTCTTTTCCACAGATTTTCTGCTAGGAAGGATCTTTGGCCTGAATTTACTCTCGTAGAAGCCAGACAAATGCAATACCTTCTCCCTTCTTCAGTAACCTCTGTTGACAGGCTTTGTGCAGCATAGAGTAGGTGCAGGTATTTGGCAGAACCAAAACGAGATAAATCAAACTCTCAGTTTAACCACTAGAAGATGTATCACTTGGCACTGCAAATATTTCTGACTACAAGTCATGAGTCCCCTTCCAATACCACCATCCCAGCCTTCCAAGCAGGTTTTGATGTATTTTCCTTTTACCTTGTATCCCCTGTATTTTTGGTCGTGTAAACAGCTCTAAGTCCAGACAAAGTGCAATTGCTTAAAAAGTTTCTGTGCTTAATTTAAATTTCATGGGATTTAAGTTAATTCCCTGTGCTTAAAACCATGAACATGAACAAAGCCTGAGAAAAACTTTGTAAGAATCCTTTAA
Source organism: Psittacus erithacus (assembly GCA_009867235.2). Taxonomy (NCBI): domain Eukaryota; kingdom Metazoa; phylum Chordata; class Aves; order Psittaciformes; family Psittacidae; genus Psittacus; species Psittacus erithacus. Next base: position 10,460 of record WYDI02041664.1, read on the forward strand.
GCGCACTAGATATATAGTTATATATTTGTTTCTGTACATTTCTACTAAAACCTAAATAAATTCCTATAAACCTCTGGGAAAATGGAAACTGGTTTTATTGGATTTTTGAGGGCAAGTAGAGATAAAATGACATTACCGTTCCTGTCTTCTTTGGGCATAAGCCTCTAGCAACATAGGACAGAATGGTTTGCACTTCCTATTATTTCTGTGCATGCATCTTGCCATTTGTCTCTGTCTATAAAGTACTACACAGCTCCTGTAACAGGAAAGAACGACTTAGAAAAATTATATCCTTTTCAAAGGCCATATGGACTACAGCCAGTCACCTTAATAAGCATGGAAAATAAAGAAAAACCTCTAATGCTCAAACAACACTGCTGATTCAATACTGAATAAAGAAGATGAAGAGGAAATTTGCACATGGACTCTATTTGAGAAAGGCAGATGAACAATTTTCTACTTTACATTGTAAATCATTTTTAATAAAGTAAAGAAATAGAGGATTTCATGAATGTATGTGAACTCATCTGCCAAAATGCTATTGTAACATGAAGCAAAAAGTGAATGATACAGAGAGAGAAGATGAAAGAGAAATATTACCATAATCTACTGCTTAAAGAATGAGTTTAATCCTCCCATTGAAAGCAACCAGGACTGAAGATCCAAAGAACATGCTGAACCTGCTTCCAAGCTGCCATCCAATGTCAGTATGTTTGTCCCAAAAGTCCAACACTAGAAAAAGAATTTACTTTTTTTTTGGCCTAAGCAGCTTGTGTAACCAATCACTTTGTTTAGCCTGTGAAACTTCTCTGATGGCAGACCAAGTCAAGGCCTGTGCATTTGCTTCCAAATACAAAACTTGTCCTGATGCCTCTCTGATGGTGGTTACCATGGAAATACAGTGATGAAGCATCTCCTTTCATTTCACGGCAGAGAGTTTAAACCCAGGTTTCTGGAGCAGGAATGCATAAAGAGAACAAAAATGCCTTGGAATAGTTGGATATTAGTAGTTAACTGTGTTAAGCAGCTGAAGTTTATCCTTCCAGAGGTGGTTTTTGTTGTTTGGGGTTTTTTTGTTTTAGTTTTTTGGTGTTTTTTTTTGTTTGTTTTTGTTTTGTTGTGTTTCAGTGGGGTTTTTTTTTGTTTGTTTGTTTGGTTTGTTGTGTTTTTGCGGGTTTTTTTTGGGGGGTGTGTGTGTTTTTTTGTTGGTTTTTCTTTTTTTTTCTCCAACAGGAAACAACTGATTTCTATAGAAGATAGAGTTTTTCAGCTTGAAAATCAAAATTGTCATCAGCTGCCACTTGGCCTGTGATCTTACAGCAGTAAGAAATGGCACTGCCAGAATGTGTCAGTAGGCTGTATTTCAGTACTCTGTCTATGCCACTGAACATTCTTAAGCTCTGTCTGGCTGCTGGCAGTGTTTGTTAGCCCAGGGAGAGTACCACACTGTAGCTGGACTGTATGGTTTCCAGACACCCATTCATCATCCTGCTCACAGATTAAAGAGAACAAATATTCCCTGTATGCACAATCAGCTATACGCATTCATATCTAAATCTACATATTTCCAAGATAAAATTTAGGATCTCCAAGTTGAGTAGACTGATTTAACAACATGAGGGCATATATTGACTGTAGTGGAACCTGCAAGGGTATTTTGTCATTTAATTCTGGACAGATATATGATGCCTTTGGAGTACTCTAGCTAGGTGATTTTCCCAGTGTAAGAAGATACACAGTTTTCTTTCTGTCTCTGTCACCCCCTCTTTCCTATAGTGTTTGTTTATTTACTGGTTTTCACATTAATACTCCCTTCAGTTATAATCTCTGTTGCAGATTTTACATTAAACTCCACTGATGGATACAAAATAAGGAAAAATTGGACAGGTTTGTCTTTTCCTCCCTCTTTCTGCAGGCAGTACATCTCTTTTACCCTTGTTCAGAATTAGCCAGCTCTTCCTGATAAACCAGCTATCATATGTGAAATTATGGTATCGTGGTTTGGTGTCATGGTTTAAACCCAGCCAGCAGCCAAGTATCACACAGCTATTCACTCACCCCCAGCTTTTTACTCTCTGGGCAGGATAGGGAGGAGAATAGAAAGAAAAAACCCACTGTGGTGTAAAACCCACAGTTTGAGATAAGAACACTTTAATATTTAAAATAAAATATAATACTAATACTACTAGTAATAATGATAAAAGGGAAGTAGCAAGGAAAGAGATATGCAACTAAAAGAGGAAATTAAAAACCCAATGAACACAGGTGATGCACAATACAATTGCTCATGATCTGCTGACGTATACCCAGCTCAAGCCCTTCTGGGTAACTACCCCCAGTTTATATACTGGCCATGTTGTTCTATGAGTTGAAATACCCCTTTCAGCTCATCTCCTTAGTCTCTGCTCCCTCCCAGCTTCCTGTGCCCCTCCTTACTGGCAGAACATTAGAGACTGAAAAGTCCTTGATCAGGGTAAGTGCTACTTAGCAACAGTTAAACATCGGTACATTATCAGTATTGTTCTCAGAATAAAGCTGAAACACCAGCTACTAGGAAGAAAATTAACTATATTCTAGCCAAAACCAAAACACTTGGACTGTCTTTCTTCTTATTACTTCAAGACATGCCAAATTAGAAGAGGTGAGAGGCTGGAGTCTGAAGACACCCTGAAAAGGACAGCCCTAAACAAGAAAGAACAGCAGGTGCCATGCCCATGTCCAGGTAATATCAGAAAACAAGGGCAGAACAGTTTTGTGAACTCAAGGTATGGAGAGTATAGGCTGTTTTTCAGACTTTCCTTGGGAACAACAGGTAAAAGGAGGGCACAGGATGCAGACAAGAGTGCTGGCACTACTGGGATCACAGGGATGTGAGTTATGGTTCATAAACTGTTATGAAATAACGCTTCATTAGTTCTGCTCTCATTAAAAGAATTGATTTTAACTAACAATGCATATTTTTGTTGTTGAGGAAGATGATTTTCTAACCAAGTACACATTTTTATTGTTATGGGGACAGAAAAGATTTGGAAATGGAGGAAGATGGTGTAAGCAGGAGACCTATCCAGTGAAGTCTCTCTTAACCTAAGCCAAGCAGGGAGAGAGGGGGAAAAACCTGTGGATGATTTTTACTGCTTTGCATACATCAGTTTGAAGAATATTTTCTTCACTGACATGTGATATGCACCATTATTCATCAGGGTTGGTTAGAAATACAATTGACCTTGGTGGTGACACTTTGTGCAAGCATGGGAGGCAAGTGGGAGCAAAAGGAAAAGTTTTATACACATTTAAGAAAATTAGGGCTATTATTATTACGAATCAATTGAATTCTTGATCATAACTTGTTTTTCTACCAAAAATCACAGGTCTGCAATGGATGAAAACAACCTAAAATCGTCAAACCCTAAATGAAAGCTGACCACAATTATGCAAAATTCTGAAATCTGTTTTGTTGTGATGGACAGCACCATGCAGGGAAACCAGTCAGTGTATTTTGTTCAACCATACATAAGAGGAGACCTCAGCAGCATACCAGTCTTTGCAAAAGAATTATTCCATCTCCAACTTCGTGAGAAGCAGTGAGAGCAAGGTCAGTGTTGTGGCTTGACCTCAGTAGGCAGCTCAGACTCTCATTGGAAGAGTAAAAGTACGAAATCTTATGGGTTGAGATAAAGACAGTCTAATAGTTAAGGAAAAAGCTGCGCATGCAGGCAAAACAAAATAAGGAATTCACTCATCACTTCTCAGTGGTTGCAGGCATTTAATGATTTCCAGGAAAACAGGGCTTCATCACCCATGATTACTTTGGAAAACAAACACTTCTTCCCCTGCCTAGGCTGTTATTGTTGAGCGTGATGGCGTGGAATATCCCTATGGTTAGTTGGGGTCAGCTGTCCTGGCTGTGTTCCCTCCTTTGTGTTTGCCTCTGTTCTTGGGTCTGCCTTTTAGAACTATTGAATACATCCAGAGAATTCTGGTAGGCACAGTTCAAGTTAATTGAACTTGCAGATGATCTGAGAATTCAGAACTATAAGGTATAGCTGTTTCTGTTGAACACGACTCATGCGAAAAAGAGAATACCCTAAAGTTTCACAGAGTGTTACAGATTTGCTGTAGAAAGACAAGAGCAGAAAACTGTAAAAAGGTTTAGTAGTTATCAGCACTGCCCAATGCAGTTTATCTTTAATTCTTCAGGTACACCTATTTCTGTCCAATTCAAATTTTGGTATTGTGTAAACTAATTTTTCAGAAATTGCATATTAACTCTTTTCACTTTTAAGAAGGCACATTAATTTTGTACATCCTCACAGCCTGAGTCCTGGGTTTTATCTGAAGGACAAGAATTATCATGAGCCTTGATGTGATTTCTTTGCTCCCTTGCAAAGCTGTGGAGTAACGGATTTTGACTAAATTATTCATGCAGTCAATATCTCTTCTCAGTGTCATAATGACTGACTTACTGACAAGGGGCAGGTTGCCACTAAAGAACTACTGAGAAAAAAAAAGAAAAAAAAAAAAAGAGTCAAGCCTTGGAGTGAGAAGAAAACCTTTTGTTACTTTATCTGAAGTTTGGTTTATATACCTGGACAAAAGTGCAGTATCCCAGGAGCTTATCTTTCAATCTGAAGTTGGTGTGCTGATTTTGTCCTTTTTGATTCTAGTAACTGTCACAGTGACATAGCTTTTTCATTGATTCTTATGGAGTTTTGTGACCTATCATTATAATAAGGTATTGACAGTCATGAATTTTAATGTTGACCAGAGATTACTTTGTCTGATTTAAGCCTTTTCTGAGAATTATTATGAGGAATAGACTTCAGTGGCCAAACATCTTACATTTCACTGTGCGTTGGAGCACTTTTAATCTTATACATGTCATCACTATCACTGCTGGGAGTCTGTGATTCTTCACATTTCAGTTTTCTCAATAGCAAGAATGTTACTTCTGCAGTTCCAGTCATAGCCTGCCTGACAGTTTTGTGCTAATCAATATGGTAATTCACTAACTGCCTCTGTATATCAGCAAATTTTGCATTACCACCTGGAATATGAGGTACCATGAGTGAGTGTGAAACCTTTTGGAGGAGGCTGAAAATCTTTGTGTGTGTGTTGTTTGCTGTATTTCTATCCATTTCTGCATTACAACACACTGATAAGCTAATAATTCTCTGCATCCTTGTCCCTTAAAAGTCACAACTTTGTCTTGTATCTTTTATAATCCTTTATCCTTTAGATGAAACTTCTTTTCTCTGAAGTACTCTAAAAATCTTGTTCAAAATTCTTACGTCTTAGAACACAAAATCCCCTTCAAACCAGTAGCTGTTTTTACATAGCATTGTGGAAATAAGTCATTCAGGAGCCTAAAGACATGTTTCAAAAGAGATTTAAGGGCTGTGTTCTTGAAAGTGATTGAAACCAATCAAGTGCACATGTGACTGCGATTAGGCTTTTGCATCTATGGACACTGAAGTACCTTTTATGTCGAACTCACATTTCTAAATGGGATTTCAGCCCTTGTAGGTCCTTTTTGAAATGGGCTTAGTTTCCCTGAAGCTTTTCGGGTTTTGTTTTTAATTGTCCAGAACAGTGAACAGTAGACTATGTGAGAATGTTAGGTTAATGGTTCAACTCGATGGTACTAAAGGTCTTTTCTACATGAAGAATTCTATGATTCTCCCATTCATCTGGTTTTACAGACATGTTCCTTGTACAATTACTTCACTTCTCCTTGACATCCATAGTGTATGGAACAAAATTTCAGAATACTAGTTTTGTGCTTTCAAAAGTGGAAACAAAAAAGCTCTGTAAAATTACCTAATATCATCTTGATTAGTCATTCTGTTTTGAGAGTGAGTTAAATGCTGGGTTGCAGTGGCAGCCCATATTTGTAACCCACATTGCGACAGTATGTGCTGTCTGACATCTTTCATCTGGCTAGAATTTTTTTTTTTTAAAAAAAAAGTATTTTTTGATTGTCTTCTTTCTCTTCACAAGAGAAACAAAACCAATTTACGTTGTATACCTTTAGGCATGTTTCTGAATTTGAGAAATGCCTATTTCAGGAATTAGCATGCCTTGCTGACTTCATAATTGTTCCTTGTTTTTTACCTTCATCTTGTTATTTTATTTTTTCTGATTTGTAGAGATTTTGAGGCCTTTAAATTTAATGAGAGAAACAAAGACCTGTTCACACAATCCTTCAAATAAATATTTATTTCCCAACACTTTTCTGTTAAAATGGATTGCAGAAAAATTTGAAGTTTTGAAATAGAGCAGTTACTAGCTTACTCGTTAGGAAGTAATTCGGTTTTAACTGCAAGTGTAATTGCGGACTGACACTTTCAGTTAATTCGTGTTCCAAACCAAATCTTGCACTTCAAATCTAATAATTCAGCGTTAATATCTGTCAAGACAGAGAAAACTGAGACTATGTTTTATGTTCCATGAGTTTTTTTATTTCTTTCTAAATTTATTGGGAATGCACTAAATACCCATTATTGCACCAGAAGCACACTCTACAAAAATCTGATGACTGAAATTCTGTGAACTTCAGGTTTTCTTTTCTGTGCATTTTAATGCTGATTAAACTCACTCACAGAACTGAAGATACAGTGGTCTACCAGACGAAAATATTCTGAACAGATTAGCATGCATACGCATGCAAATGAGTTTTGCTTTCTTTTCAGCTTGAGTTGACCTTATTGCTGCTGACCACAATCATGGAAGCAGCTGGTCTGAAATATTTGTTCCTTGAAATTCCTGGGTATCCCAGTAGCTCTCAGGAGCTTTACATAATGTATAATATTGTATGTTGCCATCAAAGAGCTTTTTTATTTATTAATGCTGAAATACATAATATAAGTATCTTAAAGCAGGTAATACAGGTGCACCAAATAACTCCCCTCATACTTACAGTAAATACATGTGTGGTGGGTTGACATTTGATGGACACCCGGTGCACACCAAGCTGCTTTTTGCTGCCCCTTCTCAACTGAACAGGAGGAGAAAAATTCAATGAAAAGCACATAAGTCAAGAAAAGGACAGGGAGATCACTCAGCAATTGCTGTCATTGGCAAATCAGACTCACCTCAGGGAAATTAATTGTATTTATTACCCATCAAATCAGAGTAAAGTAATGGGAAATAAAACCAAACCTTTACACACCTTCCTGCATCCCTTCCTTCTTCCAATTTCACTCCCAATTTCTCTAACTTATCCCCCTGACAGATGCAGGGGAATGGGGAATGGGGAGTGTGGTCAGTTCATCACACTATTTCTCTGACATTCCTTCCTCCTCAGGGGAGCACTCCCCACATGTTTCTTCTGCTCCAGCGTGGGGTTCCTTCTGCAGCAGATAGTCCTCAGTGATCTTCTTCAGCCTGAGTCCTTCACACAGGCTGTAGTTCTTAATGAACTGCCCAGTGTGGGTCCCTTCCATGGGTGCAGTCCTTCAGGAACAGACTGCTTCAGTGTGGGTCCCCCCATGGGTGCAGTCCTTCAGGAACAGACTGCTTCAGTGTGGGTCCCCCCCATGGGTGCAGTCCTTCAGGAACAGACTGCTTCAGTGTGGGTCCGTTCCATGGGGTCACAATTCCTGCAGCAAACCTGCTCCAGTGTGGGCTCCTCTCTCCAAAGGGTCACAGGTCCTGTCAGAAGCCTGCTCCAGCGTGGGTTTCCCAAAGGGTAACAGCCTGCTTCAGGCATCCCCATGTTCTGGTGTGAGGCCTCCTTGGGCTGCAAGTGGATATCTGCTCCTCCATGGACCTCTGCGTGCTACAGGACATAGCTGCCTCAACATGGACTGCACAACGGGCTGCAGGGGAATTTCTGCTCCAGCACCTGAAGCATTTCCTCTCCTCCTTCTGCACTGATTGGTGTCTGCAGAGTTGTTTCTCTCACACATTGTCACTCCTATTTCATGGCTGCTGTGAGAAAAATGTCATTTCAGAACGAATTCATCAGAATGGAAAGAAGGTTTCAGGGGAGTGAAATGTACCACGCAGGCTCTGATAGAGATGAAGCCGAAGGCATTGAGCTGTAGGTGAACATAAGAAAGAGATAATAGTATTTAACAGGAGACTTGAAATGATTTGGAAATGACTTTTTAAATTATATTTTGATTTCTAGATGTTATTTTAATTATAATTGAAAAACTTATAATGATGAAGGCAGAGCATGGTGAGTTGCAGATTATTTCTGATAGCACTGTAAGGGACATTGTCACTAAAACCTGGTGCCTCTTCCTCTATTCTCCATTTCCTTTCAAATGTGTATCAGAGGCACATGAGTTTACACATACTCAAATCAGAATGGAACATTTAGACAAAATGTGTTTTCATGTGTATTTGTCAATCAGCATTAGGCAATTCAAAGCCATTAATAGGAAAAAAAAAAGGGCGCACCCTGAAAACAAATAAAAATATTTTAGTCCCATGACATCTGCTTTTCAACAAGAAAGCAAAGATAGACGTGTACTGAGCATTTTTGTTACAATTTCTGTTGTGTTATCATATTTATGCATTTACTTGCAGTCAGAGTAACTTCCATTTGTGAGTGGGCTCTGGTTTTGTGATGCAGGAGGAGTGATTTGTGCTTTACATTATAAATAATAATGCCTGTTTTCATTAGTGAGCTTTTTTGGATTAATCTCAACAGTTCTTCCTGAAACATGTAGTTATGCTAAAATAATTCACATCAGGTAGTAATATAATGCATTATGCTGCATTACTGTAAAACATACCATTGTAACACGGCCTACTGCCTGTGTTATCATAAGATCAAACACGACTCTTTTCCTGGCTTTTTAATAAGGAAGATGGATTATTTTAAAACCTGTGAATCCTGTACATTGTAAACCTAAGGTCTTGAATTTCTATATAGTTATCGAAGATGAGGATAGATTATTTTTCACATTAAGTTGTTCATTGGTGAAATATTTGCAAAAAGTGTATGTTGCTAAAAGTAATGTATTATTATAATGATATCATTTGTGATTTCACTGTCAAATTGGTCTTGAAGCAGAACTGAGTTTAAAGGCATGCTTTTCAGGAAGTTAGCACAAAAAATAGCTCTGCTATCAAAAGAAGATGGCATTAAATGAGTTAAACAAAATTAGGAAGGTCCTGGACACTTTCAAGAAATGACTCCAGATAGAATACCCTTATGAACAATGATCAGCAACACAGAGAAGTATATAAGGCATTCATGATTGATGTGCAGTTCCCCCGTTTGAGCTGAAACAAAAAATATTATTTTGGCAGCAGCATGTTTGTTGAATAATGTGGAATATTCTGGTGCTGCTCAGCAGTTCAGAGTGACAGAAAAAGACTACTATTTCACGAGTGGGATTTAGCATATTCTCTTGTGTCCTGCTGCAGATTGAAACAAAGCGGGGGGGCACAAAATTACAAAATTAAATATATAAACCTTTAGAATCGGTTTTAAGTAAGGTTAAGTTTGATGGCTTTGTAACAGTAGCAATGGAAAATCATTGAGGCGGATGATTCACAGAAAAAAAATGGAGTACAGCTGGAGAACATACTGAGAATTCTTGTATCAGATAAGCAGTTGTAGTTGACGTAGTTTTAGGCCTTTATGACAGTACAAAATGAGTGTAAGAAAAACAGGCTAAAAGAACAGCACATAAGGATAAGGAGTATCTGGGAATGGCAAGCGTCCAGGATGGGCTGCAGTTAAGTAACTGATAAGTAGAAAGGCAGGATGATTGTTATGTCTATGGTGTTAACGAACCAATTAAGCTGTTATAAACATCTACTGCACGTGATTCAAAGGCCGCCAGCAGTGATGAAGATTGTTGGAAGAAGTAAGCGACCCTTAGAGACCACCACGACATTTTTGTATGCATGTGGGGAACTTTCTGGAAAATTATGTCATCCGTACGTAATCTTATGACTATGTATGTATGCCCAATGGCTATATAAGGATGGCTTGTGTAGCAATACAGGAACACGTTAGGAGGAGCTATCCCCAGTTTCTTCTGGCGCCGCAATAAAGAAAACCTGCTAGTTAACTTGAAAACTTTGTTGGCGAGTTCGTTCCTGGAGTTTTCTCTGAATCAAGATGTCAAAACATGTGCGTAGCTGGGGCTTATTCTGCTGAACCCAACAAACCTGTAGAGTGGGAACATATATAAAAAACGTAGTGGGGGAATGATAGAAATTCATTCTCACTTCTTAGATGATCCTGATAGGAATATTTATTCTAAATTACTAATTAATCTTTTGAGACCCCACTTGGAGTACTTTGTTTAGTTCTGGTGTCCTTAATATAAGAAGGACATTAAACTGTTGGAACAAGTCCAGAGGAGGCCATGAGGATGACCAGAGGACTGGAGCACCTCCTGTATGAAGATAGGCTGAGAAAGTTGGGGCTGTTCAGCCTGGAGAAGAGAAGGCTGCATGGAGACCTCATAGCAGCCTTTCAGTATCTGAGGGGGGGCTATAAGGATGCTGGGGAGAGACTCTTCATTAGGGACTGTAGTGGTAGGACAAGGGGTAACCAGTTAAACAGGGCAAGTTCAGGTTAGATACAAGGAAGAAGTTCTTTACTGAAAGGGTGGTGCGGCACTGGAACGGGTTGCCCAAAGAAGTGGTGAATACTCCATCCCCAGCAGTGTTTAAGGCCAGGCTAGGCAGAGCCTTGGGTGACATGGCTTAGTGTGAGGTGTCCCTGCTCATGGCAGGGGGGTTGGAACTAGATGATCTTAAGGTCTTTTCCAAACGAAACTATTCTATGATTCTATGAGTCTGTAACTGCTGCTGCAGATTAGCCTTCATTGGGAGACTTCAGAAGGGACAGTAAATTTCATCACTGTTCAAGCTCTAGACTTCTGTTTTGCACAGACATCCCACACGGATGTAGCTCTTCCATGTTAGAGAAATACTGCTCTTGATCTGGATTTCTTTTAGCCTCTTTTTGTTATCTACAGGTATAGTTCATCATTCTACCTGGATGTCTCTTTACAGTGTTCTCTCAGGGAAATTCAGGCACAGATATGTACTGGCACCCTACTCCTGTAGCCCTTATAGTTCTGAACTATGTCTGCAGTACAGACTTGAACTTAGCTTGCTCCAGTTTTCCAGGCAGTTCTCTGCTGGGCTGGAGTAATTTCTGAAGTAAAAAAGAAAGAAAAAAAAAAGGCAGATCAGAAAAAATACACTTTTGAGCAATAGCTTCAGATAGTCTTCATCCTGCAGTAATTCAGGATCAACAAAACTGAATACTCGACCTCTATAAAAGCATAACACTAACTTATCTCCAAATACATTCTGAAATGCAAAAAAAAATAAATAGTAATAATTTAATTATGTTAATGAAGATACTTTAGGATATTTTAAGTATGTCCCCTTGTATAAGCAAAATATATGTCCATTATTCTGGCAATGTATTTCTTCTTTTAGAATCATCTTTATAATTTATTTGATATGTGTGTCAATGAAAAAAAATAAATATTCCCATTGAACATATTATCATTACAGGGGCATTTTTGTCCAGCAAATTTCAAAAGTGTGTTGCGGATGTAAACATGAGTTATATTAAGAGAAGCAATTATATGTGTAAAGTTGAATAATAAAGAAATAAAAAATTAAAATAAAATAAAATAAATAAATAAAACTCATGCTGGGTAATGGTGTGGTCAAGATGAATCAACAGGTATGAAAATATTATCCCAAAATTTTCTGCTCGCGTAGAGACAAATATAGTAATTAATACTGACAGCAATTTTTTTCTCCCCCCAAGCTACTCAACTGTGTTATTTCAGTGGAAGCTGGTAAAGGTGCACAAGAGGCTTATAATATTTATTGATGGTAAATTGATACCTGCAGCTCACTCCAGAAAGTTTGGCTTTCACTGCTGGTCCAAAAAATTTAAAGAGCAGTTTGTGACCTGGGGTGCATGTCCCAGAGAAAGGCTACTTCAGAGAGAGCCTTAAATAGCATTTCATTTCATATTTGTTGCCTTAAAAAATATCAAAATGCCTTCAACCCTTGAAACATTATTTTTGTAAGTGTTTTTTATTTCTGAACAATGTAACAAAATAGCAGAAACAAACCCAATGTCTTATCTTAGGTACAAGTAGTTGTTTGAAAGCAAAATCTTTAGAAGAAAGATGTTCAATTTCCTGAGTGAGATATTCAGCATAGTAAAGGTCTGCCAAATGAGGGATGTAGCTCTTTGTCTTATTTCGAGCACTTACATTGACTGTTATAATGTTGATCATGAAATTATATTAACATCATGAGCTTGAGTTCCATTAGGAGCTGCACAATGTATATCTGGGGAAATATAACCCTAAAATTTATTTTTTTCCAGTTTTCACAGAGGGACCTAATGAGATCCATGACAGGAATCCTACCTGGATGCTGCATCTCTCTTGCACTGATCTACTTCTTTCCAGAGTAATATCATTAGCATCAGAGGCACTAAGAATGTAGGATAGCCTAGATTTTCTGAGCTCCATTCAAACATTTTTTACAGTCTATTCAACTGTACTTGAAGGAATAGACAAAGATGAAAATATATTAATTTCTTCTCTTAGGTCCTTCTGAAAAGAACATTAAGAAGTACAAACAAGCATCTCTGCTCCTTCTGTCATGTCCTTTTGGCTGGTTTCCATCCTTCAATACTGCAGTTTCTCTCCCTCCTCTATGTTAAAACTTTATGCCCTTCTACCATCTCTTTTTTCATGGAGCAGTTTTGCCTCATGATGCAGTAGCACAAACTGGCTAATGTTCAGTTCTTAGCATGACTTTAGAGTTAGCTGGATGGATGAGGTGTTACAAAACAAGGAGTTTGTCCTCTTCTCTTCTTACATTATTCTGGGGACTCTGAGGAATGTGTAGGTTAATAACATGGGAAAAGGTGCTTTGTAATACTTGAATACCCATCACATTTGGGCACTGAAAAAAAGAGAAGGTTGTAGCAATCAATCCTCTGAGAAACTTGTTTTAATGGATGAGACAAAATGGTTATGAAAAGTAATATATCAAGCATGGCATGGAAAGGTTACCTGTTTCAATTCAGATATTAAAACCATATCAAAATATGCTCTTAAAGCCTATATGTAAGAAGGTAAGGGTTTTCTCTAAGGAAGAGTATGGGACATTTGTCATGGGATGTTTGAAAGTCACGGAAGTTACAGTGTGATAACCCCTGCTTATCTGTGTGTTTGTGTGCGGCTGTAAAGGGTAAGGGTGTCTATGCATGCCTGTGAGAGTGAATGAGAGCTAACTGGTAAGAGTTGGCCATTTCATGCTCATTTTTCCCTTCTTTCTTTTTTTTTTTTCTGCTGATCACAGACAGCCAGGAACCTTCCCAGAGAAGCAGCACATTTTTGGTCTGGGCAGACCATTTAGTTGTGGCATAAGTCCAGTATACTGAGGCAGGACCCAGCTGATATAACAAAAAAGAGAAGATGGTTTTCCCAAAGGCTGGGGTGGTCTTCCCCCTTGGACTCTCTAACCAAAGTACCTGGCACTGCAGCACAACAGAGCACAGAAGGATCACAAAATTAGTCCAAGATTTTGCATGGTGCTCTTCATTGTAAAGAAGGGTTCCCCAATATGTGCTTCAGATGGGACTTTGAGCTTATTTACAGGTAGTGGAAGATTGGTAACTCAAAGGGAGAGGGATATGGGGATATCTCCAGTCAAGCCATTGTAGCTCACTTTAACAAACTACTTCTATTTTACTTTGATCACAGGAATAGGAGATCACAAGGAAGATTTCAGTGGCAATAGCAAGGCTGCTCAAGCCATATGGGATCCCTTTGTTCAGATCAGGTGGTGGATGCCTACAGAGCAGTTTGCAACAGGACTTCAACAGGTGAGGTCATTAGGAGGTAGTTACTGCGAAAGATAAAGGAGGGATGAAAAATCACTACATTCAATACCCATGGAGCTAGTAACTGAAGTTCGGAGAACAACTTTGTGGGAGCTGCTGTGTCTTTGTCTCCTGGGTGAATGGTTTGTCATTTCTCTGCAGGTTCACTACTGTGCTGTGATGGAAAGGCTGTCTGCATAAAAACCGTGAGAGCTGTCATTAGTCTTTATGGGCAGAGGCTTGTCTCACAGGGGCAGATGACTCCCCTGGGGGGCTTGTAGCACTGTCCTGTAGATGAGGCATACTGCCCAAAGAGGCAAGGTCCCAAGCACACTCAACAAACAGACCAGAAAATATCACTGTGGGGAAGCAAGGGATGAAGGGCAAAGCAGGTACAAGCATGACTAATAATAAGAAGAGAACTGCTAAGTGCCAGGCGAAATGCTGTCTGCCCAGTTGATGTACAAGGGAAGCTGCCAAACTATTCAGCAGTGTCAGTTTTATGACAGGGATCCTGTGCAAGTATTGCAAGAATGATCAAGAAAGACTGATAGCTTGTTCTGGGTGCATTACACCCACCTGTGCTCAAGGATAAGAGCCCTGTCCGCCTTCCTGAGCAGCTGGAGCCTGGGCAGCCGAGCTCTGATGGGCATTTCCCTGTGGACAGACTGTCCTATCAATGAGGAAGACACAGATGTTTTATATGCAGACTTTGTCCTTCCCACCTGTCACAGGCAGAGCTTCAAACATGTCATTCGAGCATCTAGACAGACACTTAACAGAGTATTTGGCATCTCCTGCAATGCGTCTGTTAGTTAAAAGGTTGTATGAAACTGTCACACAGAAACTGCTGGAGTTCATTTAATTTGAAAAGGGATAGCTTTTTTTTTCCTCCATAATTTGCTATTTTTAGAAAATGGCCTTTAATATTCTCCTTTAGTAAGTGACAGTACAGATAAACAGAAGGTGACTTATGTTTCAAATGTCAAGTATACATAGAATATATTTTAATGTACAAAGGAACAATGATCTATAGTAATCATCATTGAGAGGATTTTAGGCAGTGTCGTGCTGCAAGTTACACCTTTGCTAAATTCTTCTAAACCTGTCAAAGGGCTAGCAAAGTCCTGTGGGAAGAGCAGCTCCAGGTGCAGATAGGAATTTCCAGAGATGAGAGACGAATATTGTTTCATTTAAAGGATGCAAAATAAAAAGATTAAGACTAGCAGAAAATTGGAAAAACAGTGTTCAACAAAATGTCATAAAGGCTATTTCCTGGCAAGAAGGATTTTCCTTTTTGGATGCTTCACTTTTATGGTCACATTGCCATAATCTCTGCTTTGCAGAGATTGCATGGACCTAATTTTCACACAGCTTTCTTCTCCTCTGGGAAATCCCAGGTAGCTCATAAGGATAAGCCTCTGTTGGCCCCACAGAAGTATAAACACCATGAAGCTGCCCTAAAGGAAGCAGCCACTGCTCCTGGAAAGCACAAGGGTCCTTTGGAGCATGACTTCAGATGACAGGTCTTTGCGGGCTATGTTATGGAAGAGTGCATAATTTTCAGGGTAAGACTGGCGCTGCTAACCTCATAAAAATCCACGTGGGGAAGCAGGACATCATAAAATTGTGGAAGAATTTCTGTTGGAGGGACCTAGTCAAAGCCATGCTTCTAGCTGGGTAAAATTCAGCCTTATGAGGCAGCTTGGCACTCTGCTCAATGCAGTGATGGCTCAGCCTCCTTAAGCAGCAGCCTATCAAATAAACAGATGGCAAACACGTTTTGTGGAAGTGAAACAGTAACACTATCCTGAAATAACATTTCAGCTACTGTGTTCGTCTGCATTGCTGATGTACAGTAGATCGTAACTGTGCTTTCCATGCCTAAATGACAGAGCAAAAGCTGAGTTTTCTCTCTCAAACCGGAACGTAGATAATTGGACGTTAGACAATGTTTCTGAGAACCCAATGTCTTCAGGCATGCAGATATGACTAGACTAGAACATGTTAATATTGGTAAGAAAAGAAAAGAAGAAAGACCTGATTTTTGCCAGAAAACTCGTTGAAATCCTCTTAATCTTTGAAATGTAAATCTTGAACAAAAGGATATTTTTACCTGAGATAGAATCATATTCGAATGAACAAGATCAAATATGCTGTCCTAACAGATATGAAAAAATAAATTACATTTCAAATATTGAAAGCTTTGATACTCCAGTGGTGTTTTTATTTGAAAATTATTCCTCTCATCCTGTGTAGAATGCAATTTTGATCACAATAGCGTGTTAAATTGCTGAAAAATTATCATTTGCCTTTCAAGTTGTCGCATTCCTGAAAACAGTTTTAATTAAGTGTTTGATCTAGTCATTCATTCTTACCTCTGCTGTGTCTATTCAAAACTCTTAACCTATCTTTATATCAGCTAAAAGCCCTGGGCAGTAACAAATACACCTTGATATATGAAGTTGTTTTGGCAATGCAGAAAGTGTAAGCTCTGCTCCTTGAATTCAGCAGAGAACACAGAACTTGATGTGTGATAAGCAAGAATGATGTTCTGCAAAGTCTCATACTGCAGAATTCTGAGATACTTTCTCCTGGATTACCAATTGTGCAGATATTTCTAGCTTCACATAGATAAGGCTTTAATAACATTCATCTAGCATAACCATATCTAAAAAAGAAAATAATGCTTTGGTGAAATGGCTCACTTCATCATTGTTTGTAACACCTATTGTGAAACAGTGAACTCAAGGGCTTCCTGGGGAGCCTGTATCCCTAGGTAGAAAAGGGTAGAATAATTTTTCAGGCGCTGAATACACTCCATCTCCAGGGGTGATCTGCATATGAAGAACACACTCAGATGCTCTCAGCCTCCTCTGGAGTCATATGAAATTTTGTAAGAACTATGCAAGGTTATGGGAACCTGTCATGTCAGTGCATGTTCTGCTTTCCAAAGCTGTAAAAAAAAGGGTGAATATTTCAGCTACAAGTCTCTGACTTGCTTTCTGTATCTACTTTTCCATACCTGTGATTTTCAGGATGCTTCTCCTTGTCCTTGAAATTACTGTAGGCTTCAGTAGGTTACTAGAGGTTATAGAATCATCAAACAGTTTGCATTAGAAGGGACCTTAAAGCTCATGAAGTTTCAGCCCCCTGACACGACGGGGGTACCTTCCACTAGACCAAGCTCCTCAAAGCCCTGTCCAGCCTGTCCTTGAGCACTGACAGGGATGGGGCAGCCACAGCTTCTCTGGGCAACCTTTGCCAGTGCCTCGCCATCCTCATGGTGAAGAATTGCTTCCTATTATCTGATCTAAATCTCTCCTCTTTTAGCTTAAAGTCATTTTCCCTTGTCCTGTCTCTACATGCCCTTGTAAAAAGCCCCCCCCCAGATTTCTCGTGGGCCCTGTTTAGGTAAAGGAAGCTGCTATAAAGTGTCCCCAGAGTTCCAGGATGAACAACCCCAACTCTCTCAGCCTGTCTTCATCAAAGAGGTTTTCCAGCCCTCTGATCATTTTCATGGCATCTTTTGGACTCACTCCAGACCTGGAGGTTTTGCTCTAGAGGTCCTTCACTAAGTTCTTATACAAAGTTTACAGCTTTAGAGTAGCATGATTAGCTCCCTGTGCTCTGCTTTTCTTCTGGTTATGATCTTCTAAAATCCCTGCTCCTCTAGCAGCTCTGTTAAAGCTCAGCTATTGCTTTGGAGGCAAAGTGAGCGGGAAAACATATGTTTTGACTATAGATGGGCTTAACAGAATGAGGTGGGTCTGCATTGTCAGTCCCCATTTCCACTGCCTGAGCAGGCACAGGCCTACAGTAGGAAAAGTGAGGCAGGATTTGTAAAACAGGATCTGGAAGACGTCTCTCAAAACTTCTCTGCTTATTTAAAAGACTCCAACCTCTCTCTTTGTGCAGCTTTGCCATAGAACTTCTCATGTAGCCCTTCAGCAGGACTGAGGCACACTGCAGCCTCAGAGCTGGATTTGCTTGTTTAACTTCCTCCTCCCATATTTCAGTGTGTACTTGGACCTAAGTTATTTAAAGTCTGGTGACACTCACAGTAGCATCTGCGCTTCTTTAACTGTCAGTGAGTAGCTACTATGATGCTGTGCAGATTAGAAATTCTAGTAAGAGAGAAGCAGGCAGATTACAAAAGTGCATAAGGCTGTAGATGATTTGTTGGAGGAGAAAAACCCCACCTTCAAGATATATCACAAGTCCAGTATGGAAACTGGCAGAAAGATACTGCTTTTTTCAGACTGTGAAGGGACAGTGAAGATCTAATAAGAGTTCACTTACACTTTAACACACTTGCTGTTACTTTACTGCTGCATATGTACTATTTTAAAAGGGGAATCTTCTCTTTCAACTACAGAGAGATATGCATATGTATGGATATACATACAGACACATTTATATTAATGTTCTGCAGCCAAGACCCTGTGCATTAACTGCATATGCAGCCATGAAAATAGCTACATAATTTCTCTGTCTACTCTGCCTCCTCTCACATTGCAGGGTAAGAAAGATTTCATCTATGTTACATTACCTTGTGCAAATGGCTGTTCTTTCTTCTTCCAACTGTTCTTATGTCAACATAATAACTTACTTTTGCTTAGCTTTACTTGCAGAAAACCATGAAGTTTTCTGTGTTTGCTCAGCTAAAAGAAGTGCTGTATCAACTGCTTCTGTTATCTGTTTGTTTGCCTTTCTGTTATGGAACAAGATCTTTGTGGAGAAAATTGATTTGGCTTATGTATGTGCCTGAGTTTCTGGTCAAAGCTCTAGCACAAATGCTCCATAATAGTGTTTCCTTGTTCCAATAGTGCTGCTTCTCACAGGAACTAGAAAATACCAGGAGAACACTGACTTGTTACCAGTGCATCAATAGCACTGAATTCTATCAACACACTTCTTAAAATGACAGGTAATCTGATGATAGTAAAACTGGTGATCTCAGTTTATTGTAAATCATTTAACCCACAAGTTATATATTCATCTCATTTTCAGTGAGGAAGATATCTACCCTGCTTTTTGGAGCCATACATGTCTGTGTACTTGGAACATGACGGACACAGAAGTACTGAAGTCCAGAAAAGGCTTGATATGCTGTACGTCCTTAAGTGAAAGCCTGAAGAGATTAAGCTATAGGAGGTGGCTAGGTGCCCTCACATGGTAGTAGAACATGAGAAGAAATGGGACTGATGTATCAGATTAAAATGTTGTTTTGAAAAATATAAAAGGGTGAATGTTATTTATGAAACAAAAAAAAAAGGTGAACTTCAACGCTATCTTCACCTCATTCAGAATGGTTAGTTGCCACTAATGATTCTTAATGCGGTATGTGTTAACTTTGCAATTAGGACTTTTGGAGCCTGGACACCATCACTACTCTTAAGTGACTGCGGGCACTGTTTGCTCCATAGATGTCCTGGGTTCCACTCTCTTTCAATTTTCATTTGACATTTTTGTTTAAAACATTATTTTCCTGTTCTGTACCCATCTTTCTCTGTATTTCTGGATCCTTTTTTTTTTTTTTAACTTAAGAATCCATTAATTCTTAATTATATTTACCCTGCTTGAAGGATCAAAGGATTACCCTGCTTTCCATCAAACTCTGTACATTTCTTCTTATGAGTTCGTTGGCTGTGGTGATTCACAGAAATTAGGATATTTTCTGTTAACTATTTTTTTGTTTGTTCTGTAGCTTCTCCCCAGGAGACGTACCATGTGTGTTATTGCATAGGTTTAAACATAAATTCATAAACTGAAATCTAATTCATAGTTCATGTATAGCATCTTCAAACTGTCACAGCATGGAGTAATATAATGCACTTTTTCATTATGTATTTATTGAAGCTTGATAGACCATTTTTCTTCATGCAAGACTGGTCTTGGGGTATTATTTAACTATTTATTTTGAAAAGTTGGAGAATTCAGGAAAAATTAGAGTAGAAATAGAGTAGAAATAAAGTAGAAAGCAAAGGGAAAGTGAAAGAGGAAAGGGAAAGGGAAATGGAAAGAGGAAGGGAAAAGGAAAGGGAAAGAGGAAAGGGAAGGGAAAAGGGGAAAGGAAAGGGGAAGGGGAAGGGGAAGGGGAAGGGGAAGGGGAAGGGGAAGGGGAAAGGAAAAAGGAATGGGAAGGGGAAGGAGAAGGGAAAAGGGAAAGAGAAAGGGGGATGGGAAGGGGAGGGAAAAGGGAAAGGGAAAGGGGGAAAGGGGAAAGGAAGGGAAGGGAAAGGAAGAGAAGGGAAAGAAAGGAAAAGGGGAAGGAAAGGGAAAGGGAAAGGGAAAGGGAAAGGGAAAGGGAAAGGGAAAGGGAAAGGGAAAGGGAAAGGGAAAAGGA
>WYDI02041665.1:0-39998 GCA_009867235.2 Psittacus erithacus
GGACATGGAACTGTTGGAACAAGTCCAGAGGAGGGCCACGAGGATGATCAGGGGACTGGAGCACCTCCCATATGGAGGCAGGCTGAGAAAGTTGGGGTTGTTCAGCCTGGAGAAGAGAAGGCTGCGTGGGGACCTCATAGCAGCCTTCCAATATCTGAGGGGGGCCTACAAGGATGCTGGAGAGGGACTCTTCATTAGGGACTGTAGTGACAAGACAAGGGGTAATGGGTTCAAACTAAAAGAGGGGAAGTTCAGGTTAGCTATAAGGAGGAAGCTCTTTACTGTAAGGGTGGTGAGGCACTGAAACATGTTGCCCAAAGAAGCGGTAAATGCTTCATCCCTGGAGGTGTTCAAGGCCAGGTTGGATGGAGCCTTGGGTGACATAGTCTAGGGTGAGGACTGTGGCAGCGGGGTTGGAACTAGAGGATCTTAAGGTGCTTTCCAACCCTAGCTATTCTATGATTCTGTATGGATGAAAAATGTTTCTGAAATACTGCTGAAGACAATTAAGATTTATTAATAAAAAGTGGGGTCTATTCTATTTACTCCATGTTTTTCATTTGGAAAGCATAGATTTCCTTGCTGTATGAAATAGTCTCTTTTTAAGGTCAAACAGTTCCAGTACTAGATCATTAGTTCATATATTTGACACAACTATGAATTTAGGAAGTTTAGTGCATTTTTTTGCTGTTTTGAAGGAAGTTCAATGTGTATGATTTAGTTAGTTTTTACTAGATTTATAAATATTCTGAATTATCATTCATCTTAAACGTGGAATACTTTTGGAGGATAGCTTGTAGGCAACAAAAAATTCTTAGTTCTTCTATTAGAATTTTCCGTTAAATCAAAAATATTAACTTTTATTAGAAAAATCAAACTAAAACACAGAATGAAGTCAATATTGACCAATAATAGAGATTTTCATTACAGGTAAGTAAGAATCTTCACTGTTATAGTACTTATTTCTTCTGATCTACTATTATTTATCTCCAAAAATAGACTTGACAGCCTATAATCTGCCTTTATCAATATCATTACTGACATCTGTCATAAATTTAATTTAATTTATATAGAACCTCTAAAATCAAAATTGTAAGTTTTAGAATCCAATGTAAAATGAGCTGTGTTAGATAATGATAATGGGCCTGGTATCTATCAAGTATTAATATTAATTTTGGAATAAAATTAAATATAGAAGTCCATGAGTTACATTGCAAAATTCAGCTCAATAGGTTTGCACATCTCAGTTTATTAGAATTCATTTTAAAAGATGATCAAGACCCTCTGAGTCTAGCTGCACATGAGGACGGATGGGAAGTTAAAAACTCATTAATTATCTCCAATATAATTTTACATACAGAAACAAAACTTAGGAACCTTTATACGGCAGAGGAATGATCTTAGAATGGAAAAAGATGGAATGGTGTTTAACTTCAGCAAACTGTTTACTCTGGCTTCAATAATATGCTGTCTGAACCATCAAAAGTCAGAATTTTTCAGTGCAAACCTTTTCAAGGGCTAGTTGCCTTCAAATTATCTTTCTGGGGGGACTGGGCAAGAAAGGTTTCCATGGTAACTAAGTGAAATCTTAAACGTTGAGAGTTATTTAAATTGTACATATTGGTACTATGTCGAAAGAGGAAATTTAATGGTATTGAAAAAAACTTGTGCAGAAAAATTGTTATGTGGAAGGCTGTGTCAAAATGAAGTGTACAAAATAACCCATAGGAATAGAGAAGGCACACGTTTTAAAGGAAAAAAGACCACATTATTAATTGCATCTCCATTATAATACTCAATAGTTAACTTTTTTTTTTTTTTTGCATCAGCAAATGCATGCATATTTGGGAAATACATCAGACATACACTTTCTTAGGCTATGGGGATAAATTTATTTTTTCAAGACTATTTCAGTTCAGCGAAGTTACACTATATCAACGTCTTGTGACTATTAGAAAGAAAGGGTAACTGGCGTTTTAAACCTACTGAGACTAAAAATAATGAAATAACTAGTTACTAGTATATAAATATTTCCACATTCCTGGATAATTCAGGGAATATAGTTTTAGCAATACCCAGGAAATAATGATATTTTCTAAACTGCTAAGCTTCCTCATTGTCCTATTCATAACCTGATACATTATTTCATACTTAACAAGTTGTAAATAAAATAATACAAAAATGTTCACTAAACCTGGGAATATGAACTGTCTTTCTATCCACAGGAACACAGGTTTCAGCTCTAATTTCATCTTTTAACGAGCAGAAGTTTATCCAAAGGCATTTATGCCCCTTAAGTAAACAAGAATTTTTTTTTCAACCCAAGACATGTTTTTTTGTCCATACCATTAATTCTTTCTTCAGGCCATTGTTTACAATGAATCTACAGACGGGATTCTTTAATAGCATGAGTTTTGCAAGTGTTATCATATAAATAAAGGGGTTTTTTGAGATAGAAGAATCTGAAGGAAACATTTTGCTCTTAAAGCCTCATTCTGTGATATTAGAATTCACCTGTTTTGTTGTTTAGGTTTTTTTTCTATAATTTGTTTAGGAACTGTTAGCTACGGAAAATGGTTTGACTGACACACAGTCTGTAAGTATCTTTTAGTTTTACATAGAGAATTTTGCTTCACTGTTGTAGGAGGTCTTTTAAGCTATCAAGCTAAGACATGAGATTTTATTCTTTTCTTTACAAAGGCTGACACCGTATCTACACTTCTTATTCTGCCGTTCAGCTGGAATTTACCTGTATCTCATGACATAGTATTTTGTTTCACAGAATAACAGAATTATAGAATGGTTTGGGTTGGAAGTGACCTCAAAGATCATCTAGTTCCAATCCCCCTGCCATGGGAAGAACACCTCCCACAAGACCAGGATGCTCAAAGCCATGTCCAACTTGTCCTTGAACATTTCCAGGGATGGGGTATCCACAACTTCTCTGGGCAATCTGCTCCAGTGTCTCATCAATCTCACAGTTAATAATTTCTTCCTAATGTCTAATCTAAAGCTACCCTTTTACAGTTTGAAACAAAAAAAGTCTTTGAGTACTTTGGCATTCTACATGTCTCAGGTGACCAGGTGTCCAGTTTCCTTCTGGAGGAGGCCTATATTTTCCCTTGTCTTCTTTTTTTCCACAGCGCATCTATAGAAGTTTTTCTTACTGCCCTGTGCCCTTGCCCTTGTGTAAAACAGACCTGTGTCTGTTTGTCGTGGTTTAAGCCCAGTCGTAACTCAGAACCACGCAGCCGTTGTCTCACTCCACCTCTTTCCTCCCCCCTGCTCCTGGAGGGATGGGGAGGAGAATCGAAAGAATGTAACTCCCACAGGTTGAGATAAGACCAGTCCAGTAACTAAGGTATAACACAAACCACTGCTGCTACCATCAATAATAATAATGATAAGGGAAATAACAAGGGAAGAGAATACAGCCGCTCACCTCCCACCTACCAATACCCAGCCCGACTAAGCAGTGATATAGCCCTTCCGGGTAACTGCTCCCGGTTTATATGCTGGGCATGACATGCTGTGGTATGGAATACTTCTTTGGCTAGTCTGGGTCAGATGTCCTGTCTCTGCTTCCTCCCGACTTCCCCTCCTCCCTGGCACAGCATGAGACACAGAAAGTCCTTGGTAGAAGTAAACATTACTTAGCAACAACTAAGAACATCAGTGTTATCAACGTTGTTCCCAGGCTGAAAGTCAAAAGCATAGCACTGCACCAGCTACTAAGAAGGAGAAAAATGACTGCTACTGCTGAACCCAGGACACTGTTTTACATGGAGAGTTTTTCCTGATAGTTATCCTTGTGCCATTGATTGACACAAAAAGTAGTTACTGGATAGGTCAGAAAAGGTAGGAAAAAATTCATTGAATAGATTATTTGGTAGCTTACAGTGTTATGTACAAAAATAGGGGCTCTAATATTTCCTCATATTAGAAAACAGAGCAAATGTAATTGAGACCTTGTAATTTTTGCAGTGAAATTATAAGATTCAAAAAGGTTTTGCAGGTGTGCAAAGCATATTATACTCAGCATGCACAGACAATAAACTGTGTCTATCTAGAAATAGTTTTCATACTTTTGCGTCAGTTCTTACATTAACAAAACCAAAATGATGCTACAAGCGGACACTGCTGAAGAAGGCATCCCAAGCAATTCTTTCAAGGAGTTTCTGGTTACTTAAGAGCACAGGAATGCACCAGCTCAGACCAAGAGTCTGTTTAGTTTGATACCTTGCTTGTCTCTGGTAAGGAGTATGGATGGGGTTACAGAGAAATATGTTTGACAATGTTAAAGAGCTGTATTTTCCCAATATACAGTATCTAAATATGGAAAACAGACACTCTTAGGGAGCGATTATTCTGATCTGTTTCAGCCTTTTGTTGAGGATCAGCAAAAGCAAGGCTATCCACAAAGGTGAGTTGGGAGTGAGTCAAGGGTGAACCCAGAAAAGGCAGGGCAGTGCCCTTTCCAGCTGAGCACAGTCCGACAGTCATTGTGTAGGGTAAGCATAGCAGGTATAGGAATAGCTGTTGATAGTTCAGTAACCATCACAAAACCCACAAAGTAACAGGTCACGTTTGGGGTTAGTTTAGAAAAACCCAAACAAGTCAGGATCTTCAGAAGGCAGCGCTGGACTGAGGTACAGTAGGGACTGGATGCTCCTGGATAGAGGGGCAGTGTGTGTGTCTGCCTATGTGTCTGTGTGTCTGCATTGGTGTGAGGGTATTGATTTCAGGTGAGGCTGGTTGGGGCTACTGACACATGTGTTTGCAGTCAGAGTCCTGACGCTATTTAAAAATTGTATCTTTTATATGCTGTAACTATCTACATAGGTGTCTGAATTCATACTGGTATGTTTAATTGGGCTTGGACTTTTTGCACTATTTGTCTAATCCATTTGAACTCATAGTCTTCATATTATACAATAAAGTTCAACAGTTAAACTAAGCGTGTCTCTCTTGATACATTTTAAACATGATACCTACTGGTATATTCTGTCACTTTATTCTTTCATTTGAAGAAACAACACAAAATTGTTCTGTATTCAGCTTTACTTGTGTAACACATGATTTTATAGACTTACACATACCACCTCACAGTCATGCCTTTTTCAGCCTTTCAGAAGAGATTCTTGTCTATTTAGTTATTCCCTGTACAGAAGCCAATCAAAGTTTTGATCTTCCTCTCTACCCTTCTCATGATCTTCTCTAGTTCTTATTGTTTCCTGTCTGAGATTAAGAGATCAAAACTAGGCTGATGAAGATATGGAGAAAATAAAGAAGTTGGTCATACCTGGCAGTCATTGTCTACACCAAACTCGTTTAACAGGTGACACCTGGGCATCTATGTCGGTTGTAAAGCAATGTAGGATCACAGGACTACCTCAGATCTGGAAAAAAGAAAATAAACCATATAATGTTAAAAAAATCCTGTTATTGGTAGGCCAGAATCTTTCAGATAAATCAATGTTCTTGAATAAGAAGATTATCCAGAGAACAAAATACCTTGCATTTCCAGTAGGAATGTAGACTTTCCTTCAATTTCCCTATTATCTGTTGTACATATCTGGCGTCAGCCACCAGAATGTTATCAAATAACAATCTCAATGCAGGTGAACAAGTGTATCCTGGCCATTCTAGTTGCAGCTTAGGAAAGAAAACAAGACAAATTATTTATCTGTCGTTTCACATTTTGCTGTGGCTACATTATCCACTTCAAGGCAGGCAACGAAGTCTGAAAACTCACAGAAGAAAAGATGTTTTGCCATCAATGATCGTGACACTACAGATAACTACAGGAAGGGCAGAAATCATACAGCTTTAATCATTTCCCAGTAGAAAACAGAGGTTTTGATATGTTCACTCAATGAAGATCTTCAGCTGATTAAAATACTGAACGCAAAAAACCCTAATAGTTTAAATTTAAAGAAAAGACACTGAGCCTTAACTCTTTGGTGGCCAAGAACCTCTGAGACTGTCTGCTTTGTTTTGTACTAAAGGCGTGTTTTTGTTCATAATATGTAATTTCAGACTATGTTGACCACAGTAGTAATGAAGTAAAGATAAAAAAGGGAAATGCCTTAAGAAATAAAAAATAAACAAAATCAAAAAAAGACATCCCTAATATTTTCTACATCTCTCTTTTTAAATCTTACTAGGATGGTAAAACTTTAATATGCATAGCTCATAGTATGTACTGAATTTGTTTTATTACAACTAATTTTTCAAACTGAGGCAATATACCTTATGATAATTTTCAATTAAAACTTTTCCAGCATAAGCATTAACAGTGTCTTTAAGAACCTTGGTGCCTTGTTGGTACCAGATGTGTTTAGTGTGTTAGAAAATTGCACCCCACAAAGATAGTTTGAATTTCCCACATTATAGTTATGCAAGACAGGTGGGCTGGAGCAGTACTAAACTTTTAGAACAAAAGTCTTTTTTCTATAAGGAATACAGCTTTGACAAAACTGATTTTATATGTGGTTTATAAACTTGACTGTTTAATACAAAATAGCATAGAAAAAATTGTCTAATATTTTCAGTATATAATAATGTTTCTACTGACATGTCCTGAGGTAATATAAACATAAAATAAATTTCCAAGAATTTTATTTTTTTTTAATAGAAGGGAAATCCTGATTAACATTTCATTTCCCTATTTTTTTTTTTTTGGGTTTCCCCTTGTGAGGAAAATATTCTTATTTTGATTTAGAGTTAAGAATAATCTGGGACAAAAAACACTTCAGAGTTCTGAACATGCGATTTAAGAAAACTAAATAGCTCATTCATTCCAGTTTGACCATTATAAGACAAAACTATATGTAATTCATTTTTTTCCATTTTTATTTTAATATAGCTGTAGAATGATTTCCCTTTTTATTAATATAATTTACATAGAATATATAGCTCATATAAACATATTACAGTTTGAGGATAGCCAGCTGTGAAAATGCTTTGTCTTAAGATTTAAATAATCTGTTATGAGTTTTTCACAGAGAAATAACAATTTCAGATTTTGTGCAAAGTTAACATGGTTTCCTAGAATTTTAAGAGACTCTGTCTTATGCATCATAACACACCTTTATCATGATATCATCAGCTAGCGTATGATATGTAATATTTTCTAGCTTAAATGATGTGATTTAGGAAAGCATATGAAAATAGTCCTCAAAAATCAATTATACAGTAGTATAATAGTGATTTTGCAATATTAATAAAGGTCCTAAGAGACAGCTCAGTTAATTTTGTTCCAAATATATTAAATTTATCATCATGTATTATACACTGTTTAAATTTGTAATATAAATAATGCATAGTGGCTAATAATGTATTTATAAGAAATAAAAATAATTTCCTTTTGTAGTTTTAAATCACATTATTATTCATGTACTTCAGTTATGTCAATTAGTTATGCTTGCCAAGTGTAAAAATTAATATGTGCAAAATGCAAAAATTAGTTTAACAATCTTTAAGATCTGTCAGAGTTATTATGCACTGTAACAATAATTTAATCAAAGCAATAATGTATTTGTGTGTTATTTCAGGCTCGGATTCTGTATTCACCTGTAGCATCTTTACAGACTCCAAGTAAATATGCACATACATGCACATGCATACATACATATGGAGTCAAACAAAAAAAATAATTTCAATAGGATGAAATTAAACAGAATCCAAACTATCATTGATAAAACATTTTGTTTAAAGATGCTGTCTAAGCAATGAGTAAAGCACTCACATATAGGTGAATTTCCCAACAATTTTTTTTGTCGTTTGATGTAAGTACCATAAAAATATAAGTTTTAAAATGCTGTTTTATTAATTGTGATTCTACTTACGGTGAAAAATAAGAAGAGTTTGCACATGGTAAGAATTTTGTATGAAAAGGTTTGGAATGCCTATTTGTTCCACTTTTGCTTTTCTCTAGATTTATTGAAATTCCATGACCATGTATAGAATGTGGACAGATTATCATAATAAATTCTACATAGAAAAAAGATTAGTTTATTATAGATTTATTAGTTTATTTATAGATTACATTTACAGTAGAAGAAATGAAGTTATAAACAGCTCTTAGAGCAAGTAGCTGTGATAGGTAATCTGGAAAAAAAATCCCACTGAGGCATGCCCTTACCATTATTAATCAACTTCAGCGCTCAACCCTCACATACAGTTAGAGTTTTTTGCAGTTCCTGAAGAGGAATTTGTGACCTTCAGTTAAAACTCCATTTTCTGATACTCCTACGTATATCTTCATGGTTTTTTAATATGTCCAGAGCACTCAGCATTCAGGAAAGCAGCAGAAGAGAGGCTAAAATAGAAATAACCAGAACATTAAAAAATAATTATCTCCTTTAAAGAGTGAGAATATTTGGGAAGGAATAATACCTACCTCTATTGCAAGCTTCCTAATGGGAAAAAAAAAAAAAAAAAAAAGAAGTTATTAGTTATGCAATAAAAAGCTCATGAAGAATTCACATCCCATCTTGTCATATTATTCATTAAAAACGATGGCTTGACATGTCCATTGAAGCATCAAAAAAAGCTTCCTACTTGTACATGGGGATTTTCAAGCATTACACCAAATTGTTTTGTTTCCACCACACCAGATATTTTTTGGTTTGCTATTTTACTAGACCTAACACTATCAACCTTAAATCATCTAAAATCACCAGCTTAACATTCATTTTAGTAACAGATAAAAAGCAAGCACAGATGTTCAATACAGGTCCTATTTGCCTATGGGCTCTTTTTGCCTACAGCCTCCTTTCTCATGTCTTCCTTAAAAAATAGTGAAAATATGGTCAGAAGATCCATCTAAGAAACATCATCTGTTTCTTAGTTTCAACTCATTAAAGCAGTTAGTTTAAAAGGCTACTTCTCAGCTTTGCAATGTGACAACTGGACAACCTGCATTATATTCTCCAAATCTGGAAAATCTTAAACATTCGAATTCCAACAAGATTCCTTTCAGCACTATAACACAGTTAGAGCATAACTAACAAAACTGAAATGCTAACTCATGCTATATATATGCAGAAGACAACTAGGACTGCTGGCTGCATTCTCATGAGCTGTGTTTCACAGACCAGCAAAAGAAAAGGATGTTGTTAGAGGTAATATGATGAGCCGTAGAACAAGAAAAGTATCATAGGACTAAGTATAATTTTATCTGCTACTTAAAGCCTGGCTACGACAGCCATCAGTCTTTAAAAATCTGACAAAGGTTTTGGTAATTTTTTATGATGATAGTGATTTAGTGGTAGATACAGCTGATTGACAACTTTTCATCTAAACTTATTTTTAAAGCAGAAAAAATATCTTTTTTTAATGGCACTAACTGTAAGAAATAGAGCTATATTTTTTCTTAGAAAATGTTAGAAATAGAGCACTTCAAGTATTTGAAAGTTTAAAACTGTAATTATTCTCATGGTATTCTGTGCAAATTACAAGGCAGGCTGTGTCTGGAATTGCACATATACAAGAAAAAAAATACTGTGCGAAGTCTTTTTTGCATCATTAAGGCATGCAGACAAGTTATGCCCATGTCCTGAAGATTAGATGACAGAACAGTACGTAAGAGATTCCAGAACATGAAATGAAAAATTTCTGGACAGAACTGATAACAGAATGAGGAGGTCACAACAGTTTTCAGTGTAAGAATAGAATCATGAGGGAGAAGAATGGCTGGATTTCAGAGATAGTTAAACAAAATATCCATGCTTGGAAAATACAGACAATGATACACATAAAAGAAATGATGCTTTGTGGGGAGATATAATCTTAGAGCAACACAAACCAAAAAGACAAAAAGAATTGAAGAAAGCCTTTCGTCATCTGTGTGGATGTAGAGTGTACATTGTTTTTCAGCAGTCATTGAGCATTTTAGGGGTAGTCAGTCAAGTAAACCATGTAGAGGCAACTCTAGTTTCTCATAAATCCTAAAGAAAATTAAATATCCTTATTATCTGAGGTGCTTCTGACTCCTTTTTTTAAAACAGAAACTGAGACATTATTTCTGTATTTCTCATGTTGCCTGCATCTTTCATGATTTCAAAAGATTTTCTTTTACCACATTTTTTTTCTTTTGTGTGGAAGGCAAAGGCCCAGTGTTGGTGATCTGGCTTAGTTCAACCCCAGGATCTAACGCAGGCTTCCTGTATGACCATCTAATGCACTTAATTGTATATAGATTTCCTGCTGATAAAATTAGCAAACAAATGTGCGTTTTTCTCCCCTCTCTCTTTTGTCTGTTCAGGGTAGAAATTTTTTTATAGCACTATAATTTATATTTACAGTCATGTCACGATGAAACTTCAGTTTCGGTTGCATTTTTCATTTTTATAATGCAAATAGTAAAAACAATAGTTCCTCTATGACCTGACTCTAGTTCCAGAGAATTCAGCTGTTTTTTTAAGTAAGCTAATTTTTTAAGTATGCTAATTTTTTAAGTAAGAATAGACTTTAACTTAGTGGGTCTCATTTCAATGCAAAGCTTTCTGTTTGTCTGCCTCACCCCATTGAAAAGTTTTATTTTTGCAATTACACAACTTTTCAGACAAAATTACCAGTAAAGAAATGCCTTTTTCATCCTGGGAGTCTTTTTATGATAAATCTCAGGAGAAAGCTCAAAACTGCAAGTACCGCATTTATCTGAGGAGTAGAAGGAGGACAAGAAATTGAAGGTGAAGTCACTGAAATTTTCAGCACAAACATATGAATTAAATATTACAAGGACAAGAGATGTTAGAAGAAATGTGAGGAAAAAGCACCTAATTTTGCTTCCTCATTAATTTACAAGTCATACTGCTTTTTTGTAGTTATTTTATTCTGCATTTATTGATTAAAATGTGACTTTTTTTTTCTCCACCCATTATGGTTTTGGACTTTTAAGTGTATTTTCTAGAGACTCAGACTTGCTGCCCCAAATTTGCAGTCTACTCTAACTCACTGTAAGCAGGGGACTACATTGCTGAATTACCTTATTTGAAGTTTGGCTAAGGTCATCTAAAAGACTTTTAAAAACCAATTAAAACTTCTAGCAAACTCTCTCATTTTTTTTTCTTGTACTTGCCTATATCCCCACACATTATGTGTCTTTGTAGGCAAGACAGTAAGCCATATAGGTAATTTATCTGTTTAGATTGTGACTTTTTATCTCACTTTGTCCCTCATGTCCAGTAGTTTATGCTGGACTAAATTACTGTTTATCATCCTTGACTGCCTTGATCTCTTGCATCCAACATAATTGGAATATTCCATATTATAATGGAATATTTGTTCACTGAAAGGATCAGCATTTACAGACAAATCCTTTTCCTTTCTATCTGTTTTCTAATACAAATGAACAGTATACAAATAATGCAGTAATTTCCTTTTCCCAGCTTGAGTGGCTTATACGATCTTATTTTGTAAACTACATAACCTGAATAATCTGTATTCAGAAATAGACCTGCAAGACAGCATGATGAAGTGGTAGTTCTTAAGGAAGCTAGTGACCTCCTGCAGTAAAATAATGTCTTGATATGATAGTCTGCAGAGGAAGTCATTGTTCTCCCCATTCATTTGTGATTATACATACAGAATTCAGAACTGTAGGATCTGAGAAAGACAAAATTATACCTGTGGAGTATTATTCATAGCTTTCAAGTAGCGAATTTAAGTAAAAAAAGAATCAGCTTAAGCCCACGCCCAAAAAGTCTGCCGTTTATGTGTGATGGCAAAAACTATCCACATCTCCAATTCCAGCTTTTCTAGACCCACGCCTGGAATCAAATTAACAGTTGTGGACAATTTGCAGACAGGTACTTGAAGAAAAACAGGGAGTTGACTCAAACTGAGAGTTCAGGAAAATGTAACCTAATGGTCACAAAGTAAGTCCAAGATGAAGTAAGTAAAACACACTTTGCTTCATAGACCATATAGTGATGTAGTCTCAGGAAAATCATCCTATTTGTCCCTACCTTCCCTAAGAAGAGACAGGAAAAAGGCAGATCTGCTTACCTCTTAACACCAGAATTTCTGTGAAGCAATGAAGACATCTTTGTAACTTTTTGCACATGAGCTCATGGCAGCTTTTCTCACATGAGCTCATGGCAACTTTTCTCACATGTGCGCATGCTTTTATGTACAAACACACCCTACTTGGGCATTACTGTTCTAGATTTTCAGATCTTTTAGCAACAGTCTCAAGTACTAATTATAGAAAAAATATTTTCAGTAGATTAAAGCAAAGTCAGAAAAATAATGTAGATGCCACATGGAAATACAAACCACATACTCTTGCATATTTAGATTCTGTTCTGTAAGTGGATTACTATTTGACTGTTTAACATTTTTTTAAATAATTAATATAACTTCTCTAAATAATGCATCCTAGTTTAGGGCACGTTTCATACCGTATTGAGGCGTATTTCCAATGAAGTATTATTAACCACATTTTTTGCACAATCCTATTACTTCATGAGATGTCACTGACAAGACTTAGATATTTCTTATATATTCCTGATTTAAATGCATGGATGTTCTGCAGTTATGACACTCTTTAACATTCTTTTTTGCATGCTTACCACTGTGCTACTGAGTGTCACACACCATTACGCAATTAAAATCTACCATAAAAACTTTATTATGTTTAGCTTGTCTTTATGTTAGATGGAGCTTTGGAAACCATGCATAAAGAACACAGTGGATGCTTTCTCCTTTAGCAGAATATTCTTTATAAAAAAATGCTGCAAACCAGTGAAACCCAGTATCACAACTATGTGGCCCAACTACAACATGCATTTTAACCAAAGAATGTAAAGAGGTTTGTTTTCTATAATAAAATGTCTGAAAAGCTTCCTGAAATTAAAAAAAAGATCAGCAAAAGAAACTGTTTTTCTTAAGGCAGGCAGGCACAAAGAAGTCCAAAATCACTTTATTACAGCAATTTGGTACTCTAAATACCATATAGCAGTAGTTATTTCCCATCCTCTGCAGTGCTGTCACAGGTGTCAAGGACATGAGAAAAAATGAGTATGAGATTATTTCATCCTCTTTAACCTCCAATTAAAAGCAAAGAATTAAATACTTCCTCGTGTTAGCCACTGTGCCTTTTCATATTCATAGCTGAGACTTGGATCAACACAAATTAGGAAAACTATGACTGAAAAAAAAAACCCTGTGAAAGCCAACTTTTTTTTCTTTTTTACTGGAAATAATTTAATTTTATATTACCCCAATTCAGACATAATTCCTATACATCTACAGGAAATATAATTGAGTTTTCAGTGCCACATACTTGCAGGACACCAATGGTATGAGGCAAACGGCATGTGCTACAAAAAGAAAGTACTATCCCAAAAAAACCCTTGTCTAAAAATACATCAAATTGTTCGTCGTAGCTTCTTCAGTATAAAGTATGCAATTATGCCCTGCATGTTGTTAAACTACAAATCAAATGATAGCAGCAGGGGGATGAAAGTTGGAGGCATAATCATGGGAGGAAATAAAAGATTTCTCTTGAGATTTAAAATTAAATTAAATAGATAGAGGTATGTTGTTACAGAGCCAAAAGCAAAACAAGAGAAGGCTTTTGCACCAGACTGTGCAGAAAGTGAGGGATACCCAAACTGGATGAATAGGGGACAAAAGGAGGGCAAGTAGTTAAGTATAACAGAATATTTGTCAACAAGACGTAGAATGTTTTTGTACAAATGTTTGTTTCTTAAAAACAATCCCATTTTAAAGACTTATAAAATAAAATAATATTTAAAACAAAAAGCTGAGAAAATGCCCTAAAAACACACACCAGTTTAAAAAATACCGTAAAAGATGTGTTTGAATAGTAGCATGGTACATCTGTATTTTTCCCACTGAAAGTCACCAGTGGTCCTCTTGGGGCCACAAAATGGTGCATCAGCAAAATGTGCCAAAGAATATAGAAATCTCAATATTTCTTGAGAACAAAAATTCGTAAGACAGACCATAGACAGATACTTATGTCATATCTATGAACAAAACTACAGGTGCAAAACAGATATCCTGTGTAAGGAGTCTTGTCCCTATACCAGTCTTGGAACCTTGGTAGATAGTTTTCCATTGGCCTTGTTCTGCCAGAACTGTGGTTCAGAATCTAGCCATCATTGCCAAAAGGTTTTTGTTTTTGATATGGTTATTCTCTTAAACATGGCTAACAAATCAGAATGTCAACTTTCAGAGTACCTCAATGGTACTGTCTCAGCTATCTCTAGGACCAGCACTGATTTAGCTGTCTATAGCTGCCAGCAACATTAAGTTCCAGAGCGTCATCCTAACTACTGTAAGACAGAGTAACTTTTTTTCCCCAGTGCTTTTTTTCTTTTAAAGCTACACTATTATCAGTGTCACACACCAGCATAAAATAGCATGTGTAGACAGTTTGCTCACTAATATTCAGGGAACCCTGAGGTACCAGTGAATCACAACACTAAGAGAAGTGTTTGGTAGGTCTGTTGTAGGAACTGATACCTATTTGGCTCCCAACTCTTGTTTGGGTTGAGAAAGAAGACAGGAGTTGTGGTCAGCAGCTTAATGTCCACTTGGAGGCCAGTAACAAGTAGTGCTGGTGTTGGAACTGATCCTGTTCAACATCCTTGTCAGTGACATGGACAGTGGGATTGAGTGCATCCTCAGCAAGTTTGCTGACAATACCAAGCTGTGCGGTTCAGTTGATACACTGGAGGGAAGGAATGCCATCCAGAGGGACCTTGACATGCTGTGAGGTGCACCAATGACAACCTTATTAAGTTCAACAATTTGAAGTGCAAGGTCGTACACCTGGGTCAGAACAATCCAAGGCACAGCTATATAGGTTGTGTGGAGAAGAGATTCAGAGCAGGCTTGTGGAGAAGAACATGGGGATGCTGGTTGATGAGAAACTTAACATGAGCCGGCAGTTTGCACTCACAGCCCAGAAAGCCAACCATATCCTGGGCTCCATCAAAAGAAATGCGACCAGTAGGTTGAAGGAGGTGATCCTGCTCCTCTTCTCTGCTCTCATGAGACCACTTGGAGCACTGTGTTCAGTTCTGGTGTTCTCAACATAAGAAGGATATGGAGCTGTTGGAACAAGTCCAGAGGAGAGCCACAAGGGGGCTAGAACACCTCCCATATGAAGACAGGCTGAGAAAGTTGGAGTTGTTCAGCCTGGAGAAGAAAAGGCTGCGTGGTGACCTCATAGCAGCCTTACGATATCTGAAGGGGGCTTATAAGGATGCTGGAGAGAGACTGTTCATTAGGGACTGTAGTGATAGAACAAGGGGTAATGGGTTCAAACTTAAACAGGGGAAGTTCAGGTTAGACATAATGAAGAAGTTCTTTACTGTGAGGGTGGTGAGGAACTGGAACAGGTTGGAACAGGTTGCCCAAAGAAGTTGTGAATGCTCTATCCCTGATGGTGTTCAAAGCCAACTTGGGCTGAGTCTTGAGTGACATGGTTTAGAGTGTGGTGTCCCTACCCATGGCAAGGGGGTTGGAACTATATGGTCTTCATGTCTTTTCCAGCCTTAACTATTCTATGATTCTATATGTAAAATCAGAAAATCTTTTAATCCTTTCCTGTCAATTTTTCCTCCTTTTCCTTCCCTCACCTATTTCTAGTATTCCCAAGGCTCCTTATCATAGTCAACATACTTTGTTTTCCATTTGTGCACCATTTTATTATGAAAAATAAGTTTACTTAATTTGTCTTTGCAGTCTAGGACAACACTGTTTCTCAACAAAATTTCATTTTTAAGGACATATTAGTTTTGCCTACAGAATGCTAGTTCATTTCATTAAAAGGCAGCAAATCATCTCATAACAGCAGAAGCCAAAAAGAGAAATGGAAGAGGGGAACACATGTAGAAATAGGAGTCTACCTAATTCTTGTTGATTGATGTCCAGTTGTGACAATTCAATAAAAGAAACAAAAACATTCTTTTAATTTATTATGAGAAAAAGCTTTCCCCTTTTTCTTTTTTTTCTTTTTTTTTTTTTTCCCCAGAAAGAAACTGAAAGAAGTAATGACAGGTTTTAGACTGAAGAACATAAAACACAGCTTGCATTTGTGGGATGATTATTTGCCAAATTTTGTTAAGAAGGTGAGCAGAGAAATAAACAAGTACATCATACTTTTATAAGAATCTTCTTTAACGTAATGAGTTTAATTAATTTTCTACTTATGATAAGACTGAAAACTATACTTCGTTTTTACCATTGCATCTTGTAGAATTTGCCCAAATTTTGCTCTGAAATTTAATGATAAGCCTGATGCCCTGGGTTCAGCAGTAGCAATCATTTTTCTCCTTCTTAGTAGCTGGTGCAGTGCTGTGGTTTTGACTTTTGGTCTGGGAACAGCACTGGTAACACTGATGTTTCTAGCTGCTGCAATGTTTAGACAGACCAAGGACTTTCTGAGCCTCATACTCTGCCCTGGGAGAAGGGGAAGGCAGGAGGAAGTGGAGACAGGTCACCTGATCCAAAATGACCAAAGAGGTATTCCATACCACAGCACATCATGCCCAGGATGTAAACTGGGAGTCACCTGGAAGAGTTAGATCACTGCTCGGCTGGGCTGGCTGGTGAGCAGTTGCATTCTCTTCTCTTGTTATTTCCCTTGTCATTGTTATTATTTGTGGTAGCAGTAGTGATTTGTGTTATACCTTAGTTACAGGGCTGTTCTTATCTCAACCTATTGGGAGCTGTATTCTTCTGATTCTCCTCCCCATCACTCTGGGAGCTGAGGGAGGAATGGAGGGGAGTGAGTGAGAGACTGCATGGCTAATTTACAGTTTGGCTCAAACCACAACATCTGATTTGAAGGAGCAATGCTTTTAGCCAACACATGATACTCAAAAGCTATTTCCAATAGAAAAAGGGGATATGAATCGGGCGGAAAACTGACTATACCGTGAGGCTTGGAAGGTGTGAAGAGTGGTTTGAAGTCTGACGGGCAGCTGGCTGTGAATTAAGTGCTCCACACAGGGGCAACACCATGGCCAGTATGGTTAACAGTTTTTCATCAGTGACCTGAGAAGCGGGATAGAATCTGTTGTTACCAGAGCTGCATGTGGCAAAGTGCTAGCAGTGGGGTACTGCAGTGCCATCTCTGTGAGGAGAAGCTGGTTGCTGTGTGCAGCACGGGGCACAGCCGAGCTTCTCAACCAGCTCAGAGACCTTTTCTTACCTCCTCATGGAATATGCCCTTAGTCTTCACATTTCAGATTTTAAAAAAGGATTTCACTACATCTAGCTATAGGTGCAAATGCTGAGACCTCTGTTAAGGGCCTGTTTCAGTCAGTTTCTCTCTCCTCTCCATGGTGCATATGTGCAGCCCAAAAACAACCTCAGGCTAGTTCATTGTTAAATACATCTACTAAGGTTTTGTGCCATTGATTTCTCTGGAACCTGACTTTCATTCTTTTCATTTTTACACTTACTAAAATCAAACTGAGTGCATGCAGTACAATGAACACTTGCATTTTCTTGCTCTCCTCTGTGTAAGAGCACCCGAATAACCTTGATTTAGGACTTTTTCCAGTTCGTAAGTAACAGCAGCTGAAGTAAAGCACCTTTCCCATTTTCAGATAGGCAAAAGAATGTAATTTGAAACCTCATCCCTAAAGACTGAGCTTCCCTGTGCTCCCATAGGTAAAGGGACAGCCAGGCATGCATGACCAGTAAAAGGCATCTTAGTGAGTAAGGGCACTACTTCATAAAGAAAACAGTTTATCTTTCTTATATTCACAAATTGCATACATGTGGATTATTTTTTTTTTCCTGGATTATACATGAATTAATACAGGATCTCATAAGAGAAGGAGCAGGTGAAACTGTAAGAAAATGCAAGAGGTGAAAGAGAAGGAAGAACAGATGAAAAGACACATAGGGGATCCTTAGGAGGAAGAGTGCCAAGAGGTGTATTTCCTCCTGCTGTTGCATGGGATTGTGCCTGTATCTGCTCTATGTTGCAGAAGCCAAATCCCACCTGTATGTATCTTCTGTCTCACACAACTCTTACACCTTTCTCAAGGGCAGGAATTCACAAACCAGCTTGGATTTCCAAACACCTAATGCTAGCAGAACAGGCAGCCAAAGCATGGCTATTGGTCGGACTTCATTCACATCAAGCTCACCTGGAATCTGTTTATTTTGACAGCATCTAGTGCAAAGTCTTACCTGATAGCATAGGAATAAAAAAAATGGAAAACCAAAACCCAAAGTCCCACATCAGAAAGAGGGTTTGATATTTTCCCCATCTAGACTGGTACAGATGCCTGAATTCTCACATTTCAAGTTAAATAAAACAAGATGTGAAAAGCAAACAAAAAAACAAAACAAAAAACAAACAAAAAACACACAAACAAAAAAAAAAACACAAACAAACAAACAAAAAAAAACACACCACACAAACCCCCCAAAACTATGGACATATCTTAAAACACCTTTTTTTCTTTTCTTTTTTTTTTTTAAAAGTTGATGCCAAATATTTCAGCTCCATGGTTAAGATTTTTATATTTGAGATCTACTAACCAGCTGGTAAGATAAGATTTCCTGTAAGGAAAAAATGGTAAAATATTTGATAAATGAAAAACAATAGCTAAGAAAAAAGTTAGATCTGATGAATTTGTGAAACACTTGAAGACAGAAAGTGCAAATTTACTGTCAATTAAATGGTCCTGTAAAAGCCCAAGTCATAGTAAAGGGGTACAAATAATGATGAACTAAGTATGTCTCATGGAAGCTTACAGGCGATGCATAGTTCTTCTGTAAGCATGTTTATTATTAGAGCTTCCAAAGCAGTTTAGCACTTCCAGTCAGTAAGTGGCACTGGCTGTAGTAAATTGAATTTCAGCATCCTAAATGTAACAACCATATTTTCTTTCAAAGGTCTGTGGGTTTTTTTGGGTTTTTTTTCACACTACAACATTGCAGAGTTTCTCGATTTACTAATTCTTGCACATAAAGTAAAAGTGTTCAGAATTTGAACAATGAAACAGTGATACAAAAATAATGAACTACTGGTAGAGGAATGGTTCCACTTTTTATATAGTTTTAAAAAGAATTGTATTATTTATATAGGTGTTTATATATATGTGAATCTTTACACACAAAAGTACATATAAAACTCCAATAGAGACAAAAAAATTTCTCACATTAATCCATTTCTTCTCTCCATAAAATAATCTCATAACAATATTGGGTTTACTTCCCTAGGCCTCTGATGACCTCTGTTCAATGATGTGTGTGCAGGCCCATTGATTTTGACCATGGGAAACCCATGTTTTTCTATGATTGCTGAAGCATCAAGAAATTACACTTTCACACATTTTGCAGAGGGCTGAAAAAGTCTTCTATCTAAAGACTTATTTCAAAAGCTGATGGTCTAACATCTGCCACACAATCCAACCATGTATATATGTGTGTCTCAGGAAGCAAGAAAATGTGTAACTGTGTAAGAGAAATAAAGAACTGAATCAATGTCTAGAAGGTGTAAGAGAGATGTTACGCATAATTAACACATTAAATCTTAAAATACTGTAAGGAGTGTATCACTTTATACAGGGAAATGAAGGACAGATGCACTGAAATGAGAGAAGTTTCTCCTAGGAGGCTTGGCAAATGCTGGATTTAAAGAAAAGAACTTGAAAATCCTCTTGTACAAACATCTGATTTCTAAATAGAACTCTTTCTTGTAGAGCAGGAATTGTTGTATCTTCGTCATACCTTCAGCAGTTGTCTTGCATACAATATAAACAAGATCTCACTTTTTTCAAAACTGGGGAAGAGATATACATGTTACACTAGTCAAAAGAAGGCATCATAATACACAGTTTCATCTGAGTAAAGATGATACCAGATTTGAAAGTTTAAGTATCTCTGCCTGTAACTGTTTTTCTTGCAGAAAAACTATTATATTTCCAACTGGTTTGCAGATCTCAAAGGTACAATGATGATTCTTGAAGACCTTTTCAAACTTGCCTTATGACTGAGCTATAATACTCAGAGAGGTTCCTGTTTTTAAAGAATATCATACGATACACTGAAATCACAACCATACTAACTAGGTCTTAACTTCTTTTAACAGAAAAAAAAAATGTAAGGAAGTTAAGACCTAGTTAGTATGATGATCATCTAGTTCAGCTCCTTGAACTAATCAGGATCACATTTTTATAGAAGAAAAAAAGAAAAAAGAAAGAAAAACCCAACCCAAACAAAAAAAAACCAAGCAAAACAAAAAACAGAATAAGAAGAACAATGCCCACTCATCTTCATCTGATTGTTAAGTCATAAGAACGTAAGAATGGCAAGAATGAGTTATGCTGAAGCTATACCTAACCCCAAATTTTAATTCAGTCAGAACCAATAAATACATGCTTAAGGAAAAAATAAGAACATGAAAAGTACACATGATCCATTTCTTCAATATTTTCCCAGCACACTACTAGTTTCAGCTCAGGAATTTTCTAATTTTGCCAAGGTTATCATAGATTTGGTAACTAACAATGACTTTCTCCTCCATGGATTTGTATAGTAGATGGTCTGCAACTCTCTTCAGATACAAATTTTTGTCTTTTACTTAAAAAAAACCAAACCCCCCCCCCCAAAAAAAAACAAACCCCAAAAAAACCCAAACCCAAAAACAAAACAAAAAAAAAACCCCAAAAAAAAGTGGCTGCTTTTTTTTTTGAACCTGGCATATCAGTTTCATTTGCTAGCCTTTAGTTCTTGTACCTGGAGAAACAGTAAACTACCTCTTCCTATAGAACTTTCTCAAGCCCCTTACAATTTGCAATTTTTTACTGTTTAAAGCTCATGGATCCCAGGTTATTGATCATTCCCACACAGAAGACATTCCATAGCTTTGATCATCAAGTTTTGTAATGTTTGCGAAACATTCAGTACTGCAAGGATGACTACTATGAGAAAAGTTATGAAGAAATAAATAATTCTGTCTTCAGGGCAGGATTTGAATAATCTTCAGTGAATAAAGCTGGGTACGGACTATTAAACAAGACGAAGGCAAAAAAAGGGAAAACTGCTCATTAAAGAGAACTATCTGCCTTTAAACTGAATGAGGCAGGGATCTGGAGTATAGAAAAACTACATCCTCATGTCATAAACCCTGAAAAGTAATATGGTATTCACAGAAAGGGAAACAGACAGTCTTAATTCAGTATTTCTATGTTTCTGTGTGTTTCCCATTCTGAGCTAAATAATAGTCTTTAAACTTTTTTTTTTCTGTATCTAAAAACTAAGAGAATAGCATGTTGCAGCTTTGACACAGAGATAAGCAGAAACACAGAAGAGCAGCAAGCTTCACCAGATGGTATTACAAAACAATTGCCCTTTATGGCAGTTCTCAAGAGCATGATATATATATATCACAGATAATGATATTATTTAGACAATGGTGAGAAGAGAATGTCATTTCACACTGATAAGCCTTCTTTATTTCCTGTGTTTCATCTTCATCTCATTACTTATATATTTCAGTATAACAGCAACAGATAGGAGAGCCAGGAGAAAAGAATGAGCATGACATGACTTTGTTTTCAGATGGGGAAGTGCCAGGAGAGGCAAAGAATTGCCAGAGGTATGTGTTAAAACTGTTTTAGTGCCTCAGAGGTAGGTATGAAGTGCATGAGAATGACTGCCAGAAAAGGAGCATGTTCTTTGGACCATTTCAGAGGTGAATGGGAAAATGAAGCAGTAACAGAAGGACAGGTAAGTCTGCAGTTCTGGAGTTTCATAAGGCCTATATTTTCAGCTAGATTTTCAAATTTGTGTATCATGATTTAAGTTTCTACTTTCACATAAAAATGTTCTAGACTTTAGCTATAGGTATTGACATTTTGATAATCAAATAGTATATAAGTTATGTGCACAAATCATATTTTAAAGTCATTGAGAAGAGTTTGATCTCAGTGATTCCACTTACCAGACATTCAGTACTTGAAAAAAAAAAAAAAAAAGGGAAAAATCATACTTCATCATGCTCTCTTACTGAGAGCATTCGAAGTTTGCAAAGTATGTCATTAGAGTTTTTGTTAAACACAAAAAAATAGCTTGTCTGCAAATGTAGTTTTGTCTCATTTTATCCAGTAAGGACTGCAATATTTTTTTCCCCTAATATTTCCTTTCTGTGCATTTCTTAATGCGTCAGTTTTGTTCTTTTGTAACTGTCTCTTTAAAGGAATGGTATTATTTCAAATGTGTATTTATCATACAGGTATCTACACAGAGAGAGTGGAAAAAATCCTGCTAAACATTAACAAGAAATTAAATGGACACTCCTTTATATCACTGGTTTGAAGTTTGGACCTCTAGGAATTCTCCAAGGCTGTAAGTTCTGTTTGGCAGCCCCTTCCACTGTTAATAGATTGAGCACCTCATTATAATGTGCAAAAGAGTTCATTTTAGTGGCCTTTGTAATGTTCTCTGAGTCTAATACCAAAGAAAATTCTGTAAGAAATGAAATGGTATTATGTTCTTATTTAGCTGTAACCTGAATCTTTTAATCCTTTGAAGTGACAGAATGGGAACATACAATATATAAGGTGTTCTTCCCTTGAGAGAGTAGAAATATTTTCAACTGTGTAAAAGGTTGGATTTAGATAGCAACACAGTATAGTAAATTTTGATTACTTCTAAAGGAATGGGCAAGATTTTTTTATGATCAGGAAATAAAAAAAATCACACTATAACTCATGGAACTTGTGCCTTGGTGTACAATAACAACAACAACAACAACAAAATGGAAAAAGAAAAAGAAGCAGCCAAAAATATGTTACTATTTCGTATCTTTCATGTTTTTCACCACTGGCTACCTGCCCGGTATGAAAGTTGAATCAAGTTGCAAATGAACTACTTGAAGATTTTACTCTGAGTATATACAGTGACATTAAGCTCACATGTACATATCACATCTGTAAAAGCTCAAATAATAAAAATATAACAAGTTAACAAATCCGAGGAACTGAGACAAATGGAATTCTTTTTCACTGGATTTACATTGACAATTGCATCTGCATGTCATGTTCAAAGTAGATTTTTAAGAGGAAGCCATTTCATTTCTACTCTGATATTTCTGTGTCACCTGTGCTTTGCTTATCCAAACAACCTGCATCAGTGAAAGTATTTAGGATGTTACAAATACTAAATACATCTTAAACAATTTCAAAATGCTTACTTTACACTTTTTTTGTAGCAAAAAACCAGTGATTAGCATTGTTTAAATATCTAAACTCTGTCCCAATGCAAGTTTGAAAAGTCATGAACAAATGATGACACAGGCCTTGAAACACAGTGTTCCTGCCAGAAGTGCAAACTCTCCTCTGCAGATGGGAGACAGATTTACAAAATCCACGTAATGTGGCAAAGTACTTTGATGTACACCACCACTTCCAGTTGAATAAAAGTCTAACCATTATTGTAATTTTAGTTAACAGGCATATGTTTAGGACATGAACATCTTCCTTAATTTCCTTACTTTCTATTTCAGAAAAACATTAAGACATTTTTAATATTTTAAAAGTTTAACTCAGTGTCAAAACAGGCTGTGAAATTCCATTTTTTTTTTTTTTGAAAAGTTCAGGATTACTGATTTACTAAGTAGTCTTGGCTATGGCTTCCTATACATCTTATGCATTTCTGGAGAGGGGAAGTATATGCCAGTATGAGCAATCC
Organism: Psittacus erithacus; assembly: GCA_009867235.2. NCBI lineage: Eukaryota > Metazoa > Chordata > Aves > Psittaciformes > Psittacidae > Psittacus > Psittacus erithacus. Next base: position 23,704 of record WYDI02041665.1, read on the forward strand.
TTCATCAAATGCTGATTTTGAAATTTGAATTGCAGTTCTCAACTTAACATTACTCTCCACATCCAAGAATCTATTTATCAAGCTGCTGTGCAGTACTTAGCAATCACCTTTAATAATAATTGAATTAATGGTATATTCATGTTCTTGTCATGAGTTTTCAGATTAAAGTAGGCTTTGTTACTATTAGTCTGTGTGCTTTTTCCATATGAATTTAGAGTAAAATTTCATCCAAAAGGCCACCATTTTATTTTAAAATATTAATTGAACATTGGAGTATTGTGTGCAGTTCTGGTGTCCTCAACACAAAAAGGACATGAAACGGCTGGAACAAGTCCAGATGAGGGCCACGAGGATGATCAGGGGACTGGAGCACCTCCCATATGAAGACAGGCTGAGAAAGTTGGGGCTGTTCAGCCTGGGGAAGAGAAGACTGCGTGGTGACCTCATAGCAGCCTTCAAGTATCTGAAGGGGGCTTATAAGGATGCAGGGGAGGGACTCTTCATTATGGACTGTAGTGATAGGACAAGGGGTAATGGGTTCAAACTTAAACAGGGAAAGTTCAGGTTAGATATAATGAAGAAGTTCTTTACTGTAAGGGTGATGAGGCACTGGAATTGGTTGCCCAAGGAAGCTGTGAATGCTCCATCCCTGGCCTTGGCCCATGGCAGGGGGATTGGAACTAGGGTCATAAGGTCCTTTCCAACCCTAACTATTCTATGAACATCCACTGACCACAGAGCATTATGTTTAGTGGTATCACATCAATTTCATTATTTAGGTAAAAGGTTTTTTGGAAAGATCTTATGACTGAGCTTTTGTTATTAGCAGCATTCCATTCTTCTTTCCAAGCAAGTGATGAGTCCATTGTGAATGCAATAAAAATATTTTTATCAAAAAAACCCAATTATTAAAAATGGTAAATTTAAAATAATGTATTACAACAGAAGATATACTATTCTGAAGAAACTTTTATATCTGACTTTCTAATAGCGGAATTAAAACCTTAACTCTAATTGACATCTTCATAAATCAATGTAAACCTTTTATAAATACCCCGTTAAGGTTATTTATCAGGAATAATGTGGAGCTAATTTTTCTAAACAGGGTAATGTTTAATGCACTACAGAAGCTTTTCTGACATCTCTTTGGCATAACACATGTATCTTATCACTCAGGAGCAGCATCTTCATTTTTAATTGATGCCTAGAAAAAAATTGTGCCAGAATTCTCCATGCCCATAGCAGTTTCTATGTATTTTGGCTTCATATTGCAAAAAAAAAAAAAAAAACAAACTTCAAAATGCATGAAAAATACTTTTTTCTCAATACAACTATCAGATTTAATTTCTGCTGACAGAATGATGTGAGTGTTAGTAATTGTAGAAGTTATAAATATTGCCTAAAGCCAGCCCTTAGAAAGCATATGGCACATATTTTCACACTTATTTTTGATTATATGCCAGTCTGGATTCTAAATGAGGCGCCCTACTTTAATAAAGCTGACTTACCTGTGCTTTACTGGAAGCTTCCCCATGCTCCACACTCTGTTCTGCAGGCTTGGCTTTCATCACCTCTCTTCTTTCAGTCCTGGTTGTTTCAAGAACAATGCCTGTTAGCTGTGCTAAACTGTCATTAAATATGTAATAATGACAAATGTCAACCAAAAATTAGGATAAAGCTACACAGTTTGTCTGAATTAATATGTTTGAACACTTGCTTTCAAATGAAGAAAGCAGTGGCTTTACTGTGCTGTTCGACAGTGCTGCTTTGTTAAATTACTATATAAAATACTGTAAACAAACATGAATAATTTTCAGATGTCATTTTTAAAGAGAAAATTTAATGCCATTGGTTTTTTTTGATCAGTCCAACTGATGAATTGACCTGTTATCTCAGCTACTAAAGAGGCCAGTTTGTTGCTAATATATGACTTTCTTCCTCAACTGTTTGACCTACTTTAAAATGTTTAAAGCTGTTTCAACAGACATTTCAAATATTATTTGCTAGACAGAAGTTTAATTCCCTGTTCTCCACAGCTTGTTTGATCAATAAACTGATGCAAATTACTCCTAACAAATTGCAAATAACTCCCAATAAATGATTCTTATAAGCTTTGCTTTGCATTATATCAAACAGCTTCTTACTCTCCTTTTCATTTATGGTGCTTTCACAATCCAATTCCTTTAAGACTCAAAAGTCAGAGTGTAAGAAATTGACTTTTACTAATTTACTTTTTTTGTCAATTGATTTTGGTACACTACATTAAACAGTCTGTTTCCAATAACCTATACCCTCCTGACCCTGCTACAATATTGATCTTATGCACTTGTTCATTCCAGAAAACCTCACTTAGCTAAAATCTGTACTTTCTTACACTAGCAGCTTGAAAACTATTTAGTTAGCTGATTCTTGCAGATTTTAAAACAGAAAAATAATCAACATAAGTATTAGTAGACACATATTTTTGATAACTTCAGCATCTTTGCATTTAAACTGGTTCACCATGTTAAAAATTTATACAGTTTCCTTGATGGCATTATATTAATACAGTTAAAAGGACAATACACAGATACCTTATAATAAACAAAATTATTATAACAAAGATATAAATCCAGACTTGATGTAATGGGACTTCAAAATTTTTAAATTCCAGTCATACTTCCAGTTGTGATTGCTTATTTTTCAGCTTTTTAAAGCAGAAGAGCTTATTAAAAGCCCCCCTGAAAATTGCTTATCCTTGCTAGACAATGGCTAGTGTACAAATGTGGGGATTGGAATGTATTGAATCTGTCAGAGACCATGGGAAGGAGGAACTACAGCAGGCAATTAAGAGTGACCCGTTCCTGACTGGTACTTGGAAGATGTTGGAACTGGCAAGGGGCAAGGATGTCGGAACTGGAAAGAGGATGTTGATAAGAAAAACAGATAGACCTTTTGCCCGAAGTCATAAATGTAACCGCAAGGCAAATACAGATGTGCTTGGCTAATTGCTTGGAAGCATGTAAATATTATGTAATCCTTGTAATAAACGATCCAGATCCAGTTACCTCTGGGTCCATGCCTTCCATCCTCACATGCAAATTTATATGATTTCACTTAAAAAAAGAAGTCTATGGATTGTTTAAGGAATTATAAATCTGCGTTTATCATTAATGGCATATTCTAGATTTTCTTTGTTATACACTTAAGCTTTTCCTATTTGAAGGACTTGTTCCTTTCTGTGTTGCAAATAGAAATACGGTATTTGCTCAGAATATCAGTACCACATTGTTGGAATTCTTTTGGAAGATGTCCAGCAATCACTCATATTCTCATAGTGGTCTGGATTGACAATTACAGCCTCACATGCAAAAAACTTATTCTTGAAGAAACATACATTTATCTTTATTGAACACCATATTTTGTTTATTAAAAGTAACACAGAAATCACTGCATGTTAAAGTTGATAGGGGAAGAAATCATCTCGAGACAAAATGCACAAAGTAATATCCTAGATATTGACACTGTGCCAGCAATGTTCTGTGTATACAAAGTCACAGCAAATCTATAGGGGGAAAAAAAAAAAAAGCACTGACTCAAACTTAACGCTACTCCAAGGCCAGCATGATCTACAAGAAATTCAGACATATTTTCATCAGGATGCAGCAGAAACTAATTGTTTAAGCACCTCTAATCTACATAGGTTTCCTGTCTTATAAACCATAAAACAGTGTGCCCTGATGGGTGGGGGGAGCTGATCTTTCACCACACTGTGCGCGGGTTTTGAGAGAAGCCACAGGCCCAATTAATTTTATTGTAAACTTCCCTAAAACTCTGTCAGAGGGAACAAAGGTCTTGGCAAGTTCTTTTTCTTATAAAAGGCACGAAGTAGAAGGAGAAAATGAGAAAGAAAAAAAAATGAGGAAAGAAAACAGATAAATAGGCTCACCACCCCATGGATCTAGTGACGTCTTCTCTGACAGCGAAGGGAAATTATTTCAGTTGAAACTGCGGTCCTTGTAGCTAGCCAGGAACTCTGCCGAGGTCCACAGCAGAGGAATACACTACACAGCTGAGCGCCTTCCACCAGTTTATAGGGTCAGGGTCTCTTGGACCCCTTCCCCCGGCACAGACTCATTTTTGTGGCGTCAGGTAAACCCCAGCCCCAGTTCATGCTGTGTCCCGGCAGGCGCCGCCATGTCTGTCGCTGTCTCCAGGCAGTTTGTTGCCGGGCTGGTTGATCTTCGCGGCCTCAGGGCAGACACCACAGGAAAACCATTCAACACCTTGGTAGAGCGCTTGGCAACCCGAGCAGCAACACGCTGGCAGTTCCTTCTATCTTTCCGGCTGTTTTGAGGCAAACACAGAAAGGGTCTCTTGAACACCACACTCTGTTAGAAGTGAAATGTTTCATGGAAACAGTGATAAGGAGACAGTTTTTGCATAAAGGAGACAGTAGAAAAGGCCTCAAAATCCCACTAGCCATGGCATCTTTATTTGCTTTCATAATGTGGCTTGCATAAGCATAGTCGTTGAATTATAGACATCGGCATTCCTGCAAGCTTCTGCTGAAAAAATTCCACAGCCATATCATAATTGAAGGATATGGCTTAAGCTCAGTGAATCATCTCACTTTTATATAGCATTATTGTTAGGTGTTTCATAAAGGTAATTATTCTATGTTGTGCTCTTCAAAGTTTTGTCGCACTCAATATTGATAGCTAAAAGATTTGCTGAGTTATTAGCATATATTGAGACAAAGGAATGAGTTCATGCAGTTTCTTCTGTGTTAATTTAAAAATTCTGCTGTTTGAATCTCATATTTCAATAATTTAATTTACATAATATAATATTATATGCAGCATTATAAAAATATTCAATGTTCAAAGATTCCAATTATAAAAGGTTTAAATGTAATCTGAATTTGTATTAGCATGATGACTGTAAAAGTATTTGACAATTAATTTAAGATATTCTGAAACTACAAAGCATCATCAGAAACATCTCTTTTCAAAATGTCAATGAAACTGTAGGAATATACCAACTTTGTACAAAGGAAACACGTTCTTGTGTGCTATGGGATAAAAAAATAAGAATATTCTGGTCATTCAGTAGCAATTTAGGGCTTCATCAATCTCTGAAATCATCCTTGGGAGTCCTAATGGAAATGATTTGCCAGTTGAAAAGTAGTTACAAATCTGATTGCAATGCTGCTTCATCACACAGATCTATTGCAAAAGCAAAATGCTTTATTCCCTGCTTTTGCTGCACCCTACTCACCGTCAGGAAGCAAAGGTAAGGATGAAGTGTTGCTAAATAGAGCACTATATTCTATAGGCACATATGACATAAACTGCATTAACAAACTACTGGGTAACAGAGCCTTTACTCTGCTGAAGTCAGTGCCAAAATTTGCTACACTATGAATTTAACCAGAGTAGGGATTTCAACTGTTGTGTTTCCTGTAAAGAAATATTTTAATGACTTTTAGTTACAGCAATTTGTGTTAGCTATTTCAGCTGCAGATGGTTGAAGTAAATTTATTTACTTATTAAACTGTAGAAGGAAAAAAGAAACATCTCACTACAGGTTTATTAAAGAGGATAGAGACTATTTATAGAAGACAAATGAGGGAATTTTGTGGGAAAAAGTTTTCATAGGTATTCACAGGATGGTAGAAAATGTGAGTCCACAAATAATTCTGAATAGCTCTGAAAAACTAATGTTGTCTTTTAATATATGTAATAAAGTCTGTGTATACAAATATACATCTTGTTTGAATGTGTGTGTGCATGCATATTACATGAATGAAGATACAGATGCAGAATTAATCATATCTTTAGGACTATTTAAAAAGTGATAAGTGGTCTATAAAGTGAGACAGAAGAAAGATTTAAAGCAGGTTTTTTCTCCTGTGATACTTTCACAATTCAAAAAGAGGGGTTTTTTTGTACAGTCCAGTATCTATTAATGCACCTATGTGTATGTATTTTGTTACATGGTAACTGGTCTGTATTCAGTTCTGTAAAACTGAATAATTGTCATTATCATGATTCACATTTGTTTTTCACCAGAAGAAAAATTCAAACCTGCTGTTAGAGACCTTTGAAAATAAACTACTGATTATTTCTAAATGTATGACAGTGCATGAAAAGTGTCCATATTTAAAAATCTTATATCTGAGGAGTTCAAGAAGGAATAAATTCTGTTCACACAATTGGTGCAAAGCTACTGCAGTGACTTCATCACAGTGTTCAAATTCCTCAAGGGAGGCAGCGGAGTGAGAGTGTGCTGATCTGCTCTCTCTGATGACCAGTTATCAGATAGATATCATCTATCAGATGACTCTGATAGACATGAGGAGATAGAATGAAGTTGCATAAGAAGAAGTTCATATTGGACATTAGGAGATGGTTCTTCACTGAAGGGATGGTAGATCTCTGAAACAGGCTCCCTGGGGAAGTGGTTACAGCACCAAGCCTGTCAGAGTTCAAGAAGTGTCTGGACAATGCTCTTAGTCATATGGTTTAGTTTTAGGTAGTTCTGCAAGGAGCAGGGAGTTGGACACTTATGGATTATCCTCATAGGTCCCTTCCAAACTGAGATGTTCAATGATTCTATGTTTCTATACCATTTACAGCCAGCATGATGGTTCTTTATGATTGCTACAGAACTGTAGCCTTTTGCATGAAGTATGCAGTTTTTTGTGGGGTTTTTTGTTGTTGTTGTTGTTATTTTTATTTTTCTAGGAATATTCAATATTATGTGAAAACATAGTCTTATTTAAGTGGGGTTTTTTTGTTGTGTTTTTTTTTGTTTGTTTGTTTTTTGTTTTTGGTTAGGTTTTTTTAATGTTATTAGAATGGCTAGGTAAAGCTGCTCAGAAAGTTTGAGTGTTTGAGATAATTCCAGCAAAGAGCTTTTAATACTACAGAAGAAGAGTTTAAGTTCCCTGACAAAAATACCATAGTACATTTTAAAAAATATTTCCACAAGGAATCACATAAGATATGTATGCACATATAAGGTAGATTTAGATTTGGATGAAATAATTTTAACAGCATTCAAATGAGAAAGACATGCAATCTAGTAAGTACACACTTTCGCAAATGTATCTAATCTTAGATGTAAAGAATATTGCAAGGTAAAGAAATTATAACTTGTTTTCTTCCTATAAACTACAACAGAGTTCAGTTAAATAAAGCAAAGTTAGAAAAATCTTGAAAGATGTTATTTGAATAGAAGAGGCGCAGGCACATTACTTACAAATGGGCTACATCTGAAAAAAGATCCATTAATGTATTCTGCAATGAGCCCCAGTACTTTGAAAAGATTTTCCAGTTCCTTATATGTATGAAAGATTTGTTGCTATCTTTAACAAATACTCAGTGGTCAAAAAACCCTGTTTGTTTAGGGGTTTTTTTACTAGGACAAAATTTATATTGCAAAGATACTCATTGCAAAACACTTTCTAGCTCCACAGAAAAACCTCATGAATTCTTTTAAAAAATTAATCAAAGAATTTTCTGTTCCTATTTGAATTCAAGCCAAAATAGAAAATCATACTTTTCAGTGACATGAGCAGGCCACATATATTTATACAGAGCAGTGCCATCCAATGAAAAGAATGAAAAATAATTTCTGACTTTGTCGTAATTAATTGATACCAGTGTTTCGTAATCAGTACTTAGTCACAGATGCAAAGTGTGCATGGAATCAGAGAGTCATAGAATCACAGAATGTTTTGGGTTAGAAGGGACCTTAAAGATCATCTAGCTCCAACACCCTTGTCATGGGTAGGTACAACTTCCACATGACCAGGTTGCTCAAAGCCCCATCCAACCTGGTCTTGAATGCTTCAAGGATGGAGCATCCACAACATCCATGGGCAACCTGTGCCAGTGTCTCACCACTCTCATAGAGAAGATTTTTTTCCAAATGTCTCATCTAAACCTACCCTTTTTCAGTTTAAAATCATCACAACCCTCCCCCCCATAATGTATGGAGATTGTCCTGAAGCACTTGTCAAAAAATACTTTTCATAAGTAAAATATGCTAAAGAATAAGAAATTTACAGCAAGAGAAAGGTTTTATGTTAAGTCCCTTACTAAGTACATTCATCAGTTTCTCATTTATGGCTCCAAGGCCTGTACTGCAAAAGCATTTCTAACTCATTCTCATTTGTGGAGCCCTTATTTTTTCCATTTTCTCAGAATGCAATGTTATCTAATGTTATTTTATGCTGAGATGAAACACTGACTTTATGAGTAAGGATAACTGCTGAGAAAGAAGAACAAAAAGTCTTGTATACTTCTAATAGTGCAACATCTTCACAGAGCATACGCTGAGCTAGCAAATTTGCATCATATGTCCCTAATGGATTATTTCATGCTGTATTGGTTTCAGCAATCTGTAGTATGTGGAAAGATGCTGTGCAAAAAGTTTTATCAGTACAGTGAACCTGGAAAATTTATTCATACTGACAAATAAACAAACAAACAAAGAAACAACAAATAAACCCAAACCTTTTATCAAGTTAGTTTTTGTTAGGATTCACCACTAATTTTTTCTTGAGTTTGAAATATATTCTTGATATCAGCTATTGGGGAATTAATCTTCTGCTCTGACTAGCAGTTGTTTAATAATTTATAGTTTTCCTGGTTTAGGCCAGGATAAAACTATATTATACTGAAGATGCAGATGAGGTTTTTGTTGTAGATTATCACACAACCCATTGCCGAGGGCATTCAGCCTAGACTTCAGCTTCACAACCATGACACTGGTGTGGGAATCTTTCCTATCTAAGCATTAGAACTTTCTAGAGGTGATAACATTTGAATTATGAATAGATGCCCCATATCATATGTGAAAGTTAGCTTATAAAACCAGTATCTCATGCCTGATTTTTCATCTAGGTCCCACAGATAAAGCTGCATTAAAAGTACCTGTTGCTGCATTGGACCCTCACAAAAGATGAAACAAAATGAGGACAAGTTTCCATAATCTTCTGGTAAGCCACGCAAGTTTCATAAGAATACTATGAACAGAACACTAGGAGAAGTTTCAACATTTCCTTAATCTTCTGGTAATCCATGCAATTTTCATGAGAATATTGTGAACACAACACTAGGAGAAGTTTCAACATTTTGTCATATTAAAGCATTTCAATATATTATTTCTGTGTCTCCACTGGGTAATATTAAAAGTCTTTCACATGCCTTTAGAACCATATAATTTTCATTTAGACACACCACTTTCCCCCAGTTTCTCTTCAAAAAATGTGTTGGTTAGGATGTGCATGCCTGTTCATCCTTCTGTCTGTGTGGATGCTTGTAATAGTTACCATTATGAAAAAAACTGAACTCATTTCAAAGAACAAAACTATGCAGAATATTTAACAAAGTCTGATTCTTGTTTACGGTAGGTTTTGAACGCCAGTGAATTATTACTTTAATAGCATAATAAAAAATGCTAATTAATTTAATGTTAGTCTTTCAGTGATACAAAATGGCGAAATAGAAGAGCTTACTGATTCCATGGTAATTCATCTGAAAGGTGCTGTCATGCCATATTGCTGTTTTGTATATTGTAGCTTAAGAACTACTGATTAGCAGATAATTTACATGGTATTTTTGCCTGCCTGCTTGTTTCTTTTATGATTACTAAATTGTTGACTGAAATCCGAATGGCCTGAACAAAGATAAGTATCAGCTTTTTAATTCTGCATGATCCTCAGAATTTCATTTGGTGGGTGAAAGATAAGTTAATTAGGCAACTATGAACACTGAGAAAGCAGGTATGGAGATGGTATGGTATGCAGTTAAAAACTACTCAGTTCAAAGAAAGAAAATTATTTATGTATTATTTTCTTTTAAATCTCAGTTCTCTTCCTCAATATAATATTTGATTTCTTAGAGTATTTCCATTTGTAATTTAATCTGACAGCCTAATCAGAAATTTTGGCTAGACTGTGACTTTGGCTTACACAGTGACCTAAAAAAACATTGTAAAAGTTTCACTGCTTAAGGGCTAGAATAATTTAAAAATCGTTGTCCTGGGTTCAGCAGTAACAGTCATTTTTCTCCTTTGTAGTAGCTAGTGCAGCACTGTGGTTTTGACTTTCAGCCTGGGAACAGCACTGATAACACCTATGTCTCTAGCTACTGCTTAGAATGTTTAGTCTGACCAAGGACTTTCTGTGTCTCATGCTCTGCCAGGGAGGAGAGGAAGCCGGGAGGAAGTGGAGACAGGACACGTGATCCAAACTGCCCAAAGAGATATTCCATACCACGGCACGTCATGCCCAGGATGTAACGGGCAGTTCCATGGAAGGGCTAGACCACTGCAGGGGTGGGGCTGGATATCGGTTGGTGGTGAGCCATTGTATTCTCTTCTCTTGTTAGTTCCATCGTCATTTTTATCATTGGTGGTAGCAGTAGTGGTTTGTGTTATACCTTAGTTGCTGGACTGTTCTTATCTCAGCCTGTGGGAGTTGTATTCTTTTGATTCTCCTTCCCATCCCTCTGGGACCTGAGGGAGGAATGGGGGCGAGTGAGTGAGAGACTGCGTGGCAGGGCTTAAACCACGACAATCCTAAATTAGGATTTTAAAAGCTTCCTATCCTGCATTCTCATGCCTAATAGTTTCCTTTTTGCTTGTAGGATATGCCACTAAAAGCTCCAAAAGATCTTCTGTGCTAGCTTAGTTATCTGGACACAAATCCTGATTCTTCCTCTTGGATGAATCTGAAAAGGAAACAAGAAATATATAAACAAGATGCGCTTAGTTTACCCTACCCATCTGTAACCTCCAGGTTGTATGTATCTTTAAGCCAGATTGATTAGAGACACTACTCTGCATTTAGGCCATTCAATAAACCACTCTTCAGTCTCTAGTCTTAGGTAATATATAAAGAATAAAAATATAGTCTCTCCCATCCCAAAAGAATTTCTTGACAAAGGATGTAATGGATTTTGAAATAAATACGTTACATAAAAAAGAGATTAGGAACCTTTATTCTGAGCTTTATTTACAGTAATGTGTACCACTTAAAATTAAGACATTTGAGTGAAAGCATATATATATATGCATATTACTTATAAAGAAAAAGTAACATATTTACAAATATGAAAATTAGTGTGAAATTTCCCTGAGAGCCAGGAGGTTTGGCAACTTGAATATTCAGCAGAATTTCTGTTTGGTTTCTCCCAATGTATTTTTAAGGTACCTTGCTGATATTGCTGCTGTTATATTAATGCTGTAAAAATGAAGCCGTGACAATAATAACTTATTTGTACACACCTACCTATGGCCTGTATATGCGAAACCTTTTTATGCCTAGGCTAGATAGGCTAAAAACTGATAGGTTTAACTTGATTTTAGTAGCAGCATGCAACTTTCGCTTTGTGCTCATATTTTTCTCTTGCAGTTGTACTTTCACTTGTTCAGCTTATCTTGTTTAAAAATCCTCAATGTCAGTGTTTATCACCATAGAACCCAAAAATAAAATCCTCAAAAAAAGTCCCAAACAAACCACAAACCAAAGCTTTGCAGAGTGGCATGAGAATTTTACATTTAGACAATGTAAAATTGTCTAAATTTTACTGACAACTCGTCAGCAACTTCTCCTTTCTATGTATCTATCACTATCCGTTCTCATTTAAATCTTACCCTCCACTGAAAAGTAGGCTAATGTGAAATCAATTAGTCATAGAGACCTATACCTAAATGAAATCCAAGACAGTATGCACAAAAATTGAGACATTTCTAGTTCATGCCTCTCACTCCCTTTCCCCACAGATGTAAAACAACAGTATTGTTAGTATTGCATAGTGTATGTCATACACACTGCAGTCTTAACTCTTTCTTATATTAAGGTCTACCTCCCAAAGCACCAGTTTTAAGCTTCATAGTACTAATTCCTCATTGAGCATTCACCTCAATGATTCCTTATCTAGAAATAAGCTACGTAATACAAATTAATCTCCAGATTTTTAAAGCTTAGTCTAATATTTAATAGGCATTCTTACCAAAACAACTCAAGGAGATTAAGCATGTTGAGTTACTCTGGAATTGAATTTAATGTTCAAATATAAAATAATCTACTAGACACATGATGCAGAGTTAATTAGTTTATATACTATGAACCCAACATGTAAATTCACAAGTGATGTGAATTTATACCTGTAACACTTGCCTGAAACAGCTGGCTTATTATTTCTTCAATATTATAATAATTTTTAATAACAGTTGGAATTCCACCTACCTTTATACTTTGTTAGAAAACAAGCAAACAAAACTCCCACATTTTTTTCATTTAGAAAAAATATGCAAAAAGAATACAGTGACAATCAAACATAACATTTTTATTGGTAAATATCCAGTTATTGCATTCAGTTATTGCCATCTTATTAAATAATTTATCTAGAGAGGAATTTATTTATTTTACTACAAAAAAAAATTCCTACTTATGGTAAATTCACATGAAGAATTTGGACAATGCTCTGCAGTTTATATAATGAATTTTGATTAGAGTACTGGTACAATTTACCTCTTTTATTAAATTTGCTATTCATACTTGAAACCAAGAAAAGATGGAGAAGGGATTCATGCCACTGAATCTGACTGCGAATTTCTAATATGAGCTGGCAGTGTATGAGTGAAAATGTACTGGAAACAATAAGCCTGCTGAAATACATTAACTGTAGAGTTAAAACAGGATAGTCTGGACCATACATAGCTTAAGGAAAGAAACTGGAACTAATAAATCTGCAGTTATCTGATTGGAGTACATTTCTGCAGCTAAAACTTTTTCAGCTTGAAGCAGAAAAATAAATAACAGTTAAACACCCATATTTTAAGTATGTGAAGCTGGAATAATTGTTGCCATTTAATAAGTAACTTGTGTTAACATTTACCTTCTGCATTCATAAAATTATTATCCTCTTTACAGTGTGTATTTCCTGAACAATTTATTCCAGAAAGATACTTTGATGTAGCCTCTTATTTCACATCTTTCAGGAGAATATGCACATATTGAAAGACCACTAATGGAAAACTGATGTTTTCTGTTTATCCTAGTTTAGCTGCCAGGCAGGCAATTACGACTAATGCTCACAGGTTGACCTCAGCATTGTCTTTATTAATAGAAAGTAGAATCTTTAAAAAAATAAAAGAGAATAGAAATAGGGAAAAGAGATGAGTACATTTCCACCTTTGCTGCTCAAGGTCTTCTGAATTTAATGTTCATAAAGCAAAAGAAACTGACCACCAAAAATGCAACCACGTGTGAGCAAGGCTCGCTTAAGGTGGCACCATTATCTGTACTATTGCTCTGCTATGGAGTTTGAGTCTTCTAGAAATCTCCAGCTTTATTTGATTAATAATGAAAGAATTATAATGAAAATAGGAAAGATTGAAGACTGATGCTATGTTGTCAGTATTATATACCTTCTGCAGAATACTGAGCTATGCATGCAAAAAGGTGAATTCAACATGTATCTTTCTCTTCTGCCTTATAAACCTGTCTTTTCTCATCACATCATCTATTTACTTTTATATTGGTAATCTAGGAAAGAATGATTATGTGATACTTACGCTAGCAATTTTATTCCTGCAGCTTGCCTTCTGATAGAAGAGTGAGCAAAACCAAAAGATATGACAGACAGCTCCTTTTAGATTAGCTTCCTCAGGAGAAAATATTTCAGCAATAGTGATATTTTTCAAGTTGCAGAGATATTTGAGAAAATTATTGATTTATAAATCCAGGTAAAGAGGACATAGTAGGCCGAAGCTTTTGAAAGTGAAACCTATACTTGCAAAGAATACACAACATTCACACTGCTTTCAAACATGGTTATTTTAAAGAAATATATTTAATATGAAACACAGTTTCTACAACCTGTCTGCCAAAGAATGTGCTTTGTGTTGTTTCTTGAAAGTTTTTTTATACTAATGATCTATTTTTACATCTTCTTTATATGACCTTTTATTTTTTAATTACTTAATAACTTTATTAGAAGATCTTTTTTCGTAAATTGCTTTTAGCGCTGCCTGAGGCAGTTACCTGTATTAGTAATTGTAATATTGCAAATATAACTTCAGACTAGATGATTCATCGGAAGTGTTATTATGTGATGTTTGTATTAAGAATACAACATAAGGCTTCTTTCTATCTTGTAATATTAAGATTAAAGTTCTAGTGACCCCATCACTTCCTCATCTAGAATAATGATGAATTAAGATTTAAAATGTAATACCCATCGGCACCTGAAAGCTTATTCTTCCTTTTTATCTTTTACTTACTTGCTGTGAAATAAATAACTATTGTCATCTGTGCACAATGTAGCATTATAACTTCAAATCTCTTTCTTTTATTGACCTCAGAAGCGCACAATACGTAAAGCTGTACACATGCAAGCAGTTGCAGGACAAGATTTTAAGTATGTAAAATTGCTTAAAGACTAAATCTTTTAGTAACAGAATATAACAGAATATTTTCGGAAACTCACTATTATATTATTTAATATAATATTTAGAATGTTAATTTATTTCTTAAATTCTACCATATCATGCAACAATATCAGTAAATTAAAAAGCAGATGGATATTATCACATCTACAAAAAAAAAAAGACTAATAAAACATAATTGGCAAGAATTCACTCTGTGTTCTTAAATAATTTGACAAAAAAACTTGTATTTTTAATTTTTTTTTATTACTCTTATGTGGTCATTTTAACTACATTGTATTTATTCATACTGCCTATTAGTTTAATGAGTTTCTTTAATTAGTTATAATTCTACAAGCTTTTGTCATAGTCTTAATTTTTTCATTATATTGTTAGTGTCATATTATACATGGGATTCTTATGTTATAATTAACAAATAGCCACCATTCTTTTAACCAGAGACAGCATTTTCACAACATTTAAAATAAAGGAATAGTAATGTACGAATAAGTACAGATCTTCAAACGTAGACATTGAATTATATGGAAATCCTCATGTCTTGCTCTTCTAACCGTATATTCTAAAGTGAAAAAAAAGAGCAGGAAAAAAAAAAAGTGAAGCAACTGAAATATAACTAATGACACAGTTAACACCAATGACTACATAATGAAGATATGCTTCCTTTTAACTGATACTGAAACCATTGGGAAACACTTTTTTTTTTTTTTAATAAGTAGAAAAAATAAAATAGAAGGAGGACATAAAGCAAGAAAAATAGATTCCATTCTTCAAAGTAAACTGATCAGCCTCATGCTTCTGTCTTATTTTAGCATAAATTTGATCTTAATTATCAATGCAAATTATGAGACTTAGTAGATAGACTGGATTATTTAAAGTACTTACTAGGAAAAGATTAGGATATTTTTATAAAGATTTTATTTCTGTCTTGCCCCAGAGATTTTCAGTAATGTATAGCATTATATATTATTTTTCTCTCTGTCGAGCTTTTGTAAATTAGTTTTCTTACATGAAAAGTGCTTGTTGAATGTCACATAGTGAGGTTAGAGAAATTATTACATATCTGCATAATATAGAAACAATAAAAAAATGTGGGCTTAATTTATTTTATACATAAACTACATATTTCACTTTAAATTTCAGAAAATAAAATAGAGATAATGGTGTAAATTTAAATTATACTTTAGCAACAATTGATTTATAAACCTGTAAAAAAATTAGAGATTGTAAGTGGGTTAGGAATCTGATAGGACA
Organism: Psittacus erithacus; assembly: GCA_009867235.2. Taxonomy (NCBI): domain Eukaryota; kingdom Metazoa; phylum Chordata; class Aves; order Psittaciformes; family Psittacidae; genus Psittacus; species Psittacus erithacus. The sequence continues at coordinate 39,403 of WYDI02041665.1, forward strand.
GAAGTGAAGTTGATCCCACCAGTTGCAATTAGTCAAGCAAAACTTTAATAAAAGTTTTCAAAATCTGAAAAAAAGATTCACCTCTGTCTCCAATATGGAATTCCTTAGTATCCCATCATATGATTTCTTGTATTTTCACACTCTAGTCTTTTTCCTTTAAATTCTTGCCTTCTTAATCCTAACAAGCTGAAAGAGTAAGTAATGAAAAGCAAAGATGTAGAGATTAAATATTCCTCTTATGAGAAACAAAACAATAAATGTACCAAGGGAACCAAGAAGAATCCTGAAATGTCTACTTATATATAAAGAGTTTTTAGGCCAGACATTATTTAATAGTCAACTTTTAAAATCTCTAGTTATATTTATGTTCTGAAATACTATATTTAGTATATATACTATAGATAGTATATAGCATATATATAGTATGTATACTAAATAATAGTATATTTAGTATATATTTGGTTCAGTTCCATCTCAGGCTGAGCAAGGACTTAAAATTTGGAATCAATTCTAGCTCCAGAAAGAAAAGGAAGGAAGAGTGGGAGGGAGGCAGGGAGGGATGGAGGGAAGGAGGAAGGGAAGGAGAGAAGGAAGGA